>WNGS01086509.1:4364-15224 GCA_020271785.1 Procambarus virginalis
ATATATATATATATATATATATATATATATATATATATATATATATATATATATATATATATATATAATGTTATTAAATATGACCGAAAAAGTAATCAATCTTCAAAAAGTAATCAATCAATTTTCTCAATCTTCCTTATGTTTCTTTTTACTGATGACGGTAAATGAAAAATCAATTCTCCAAAATTCATTTTTTTTTATTTCTAGTCTGACGCGACATTTGAACGCGTTTCGTAATAACTAATTACATTTTCAAAGACTTTTTGTTTACACACACACAACTATAACCTGCAAGCACTAAACAGAGTTCTTTACTATGCTATGATTTAAACAGCTTTCATTTTTCATTTTATACCCGCGTTTTGGGTGAGGTGATATGTTACAACAGTTTTTAATGAGGTGAACAAAACTTTCAACAAAGGACAGAACACGAAACAATGGATATTAATTGGATATTAATTGGGTAAATTGAAGGTATGAATGGAAGTAACTGCGGAAGGGCCTATTGGCCCATATTTCTTGATGCTTCTATATTGGAGCGAGGTCTTGAAGTGGGTAGAATATAGTTGTGCATTAATTGACTGTTGATTGCTGGTGTTGACTTCTTGATGTGTAGTGCCTCGCAGATGTCAAGCCGCCTGCTATCGCTGTACCTATCGATGATTTCTGTGTTGTTTGTTAATATTTCTCTGGTGATGGTTTGGTTGTGGGAAGAGAGTATATGTTCCTTAATGGAGCCCTGTTGCTTATGCATCGTTAAACGCCTGGAAAGAGATGTTGTTGTCTTGCCTATATACTGAGTTTTTTGGGGCTTACAGTCCCCAAGAGGACATTTGAAGGCATAGACGACGTTCGTCTCTTTTAGAGCGTTCTGCTCCGTGTCTGGAGAGTTTTTCATTAGTAGGCTGGCTGTTTTTTTGGTTTTATAGTAAATCGTTAGTTGTATCTTCTGATTTTTGTCTGTAGGGATAACATTTCTATTAACAATATCTTTCAGGACCCTTTCCTCCGTTTTATGAGCTGTGGAGAAGAAGTTCCTGTAAAATAGTCTAATAGGGGGTATAGGTGTTGTATTAGTTGTCTCTTCAGAGGTTGCATGGCGTTTTACTTTCCTTCTTATGATGTCTTCAATGAAACCATTGGAGAAGCCGTTGTTGACTAGGACCTGCCTTACCCTACAGAGTTCTTCGTCGACTTGCTTCCATTCTGAGCTGTGGCTGAGAGCACGGTCGACATAAGCGTTAACAACACTCCTCTTGTACCTATCTGGGCAGTCACTGTTGGCATTTAGGCACATTCCTATGTTTGTTTCCTTAGTGTAGACTGCAGTGTGGAAACCTCCGCTCCTTTCCATGACTGTTACATCTAGAAAGGGCAGCTTCCCATCCTTCTCCATCTCGTAAGTGAAACGTAACACAGAATTCTGCTCAAACGCTTCTTTCAGCTCCTGCAGATGTCTGACATCAGGTACCTGTGTAAAAATGTCGTCAACATACCTGCAGTATATGGCCGGTTATAAGTTCAAGTCGACTAAGACTTTTTCCTCGATAGTACCCATGTAGAAGTTTGCAAACAGGACGCCTAGGGGAGAACCCATTGCGACCCCATCTACTTGCCTATACATGTGCCCATCCGGGCCCTTCTTGAGCGACATATATATATATATATATATATATATATATATATATATATATATATATATATATATATATATATATATATATATATATATATTCACTACCCTATGCTTAATCCTAAACTGATGATTTTTTAAAAACTAGAAGCAGATGATTTCTGAATAGGTGATTTAGAAATGATAAGTTGTTACTGCTGTCGACCCTATTCTCTCTGGCGTGTGACGACATGCACTACTGGTGGACGTGTAGTGACAGTCACAGTAGTATGTGCTAGAGTATGAGGTATGCGGATATGAGTGGAAGAGTAAATGAATATGTATGTGTGTTTGCCGTAGACTTAATCAAGTGTGTAGATAATATTAGTTGACTAAAAAATGAGAGTACGTATTGTTATGTAGAGGCTGTGTGTAAGTGTGTGTGTGTAGGTGAGAGGGGACCCAACATATGTTGATGGGGTGGGGGAGGGAGGGGCGAGGGAGTGTGAGGGAGAGTGAGGGGAAGCTCCCCCTCGGCACGAGAGTGTTTAGAGCCATTTTGCGGTTTTTGTGGTTTTTGACAGTCCATTATTGTTCTTCAAGCTATGCACACAGCCGGAAGTCTCAGGAGGGTAGGAGAGAGCAGAGTCCAGGTGGTGTTGGGAGCGGCAGCAGGAGGGATGTGGTGCATTCGCCTTAATCGTTTTTTCAAGTCTAATTTCTTCGAGCTATGCAGCTGTGTTTGTGATGATCCATGAGGGACATAGTTCGTCCATACATGGCAGGAAGTGTGGAGGAGGAGGAGGAGGAGGAGGAGGAGGAGGGAGGGAGAGCAGAGTCTCTTAAGATGTACCAGTTGGCGGAGAAGGTCTGTTTTATGTAACAATGCATGCAAGGTGACAGACCAGGATGGATGTGGACCATTACCCACTTACCCATGAGCGTTTTTCAAAGTCCACAGAGAGGGGTGTGTGTGTGTACTGCCCACTGCTCAGAGGGTAGATGAAGAGCATTTGCAAGTAGCTGGTGATCATATCTCCCCCTCCCAGAGGGAGCACAATGACTACTATTACTTCCTCCTACACGGGGCGGAAGTGCCCGGGTATCCATTACCCAATGCGGTTTCGTTAAGGAAAGGGAGATATAGCTACACCAGCGGGCCCCACTATTCCACTTACCATCCCCCACGCACTGGGGGAGTGACAGTAATGGGATGTACCATCTCTCTCTCTCTATCTCTACAATTCATTTATTTAGCTAAGCAAGTTACAATCATGGCGAGCTAGTTACAAAATTCAATAGAAGTCGACACGGAGACGTGATCACTACCTACAATTTTTTTTGTTAACTGTGATCGCAACATCTGCTGTCCCAATAAATATCATTGAAATGTAAGCGTGTTTCCTCAATCTCCATCACCTCTTCTTCCTACACCGTTTCTGCAGACCTTGTAACACAACGTCACGCCCCGTTCATTCTCTATCCCTAAGGTGAGCAATGTTCCCCACATACAAATTCCAAGCAAAATAAACATATATAAGACAATGCGGAAAAACATGGTCTTGATACTATTATTAAATTGACTTGTTCATTACCACGAGTTCAAGGGCGTCTCACAGCCTTGAACTCGGACCAACATTATCCAAATGTAAACAGACCGAATGAGTCGATAGTGAAATAGCTCTGGCTTATGTCTGTCTGTTTTCAGTTCTTGTAACACAGTCAAACTTTCTGCTATCCAAATAAATAACATTTGAAAATGTATGCGTGTCCACTCATTCCGTCTCCTTAGGGTCTGACCTTGTGTCTTTCCATAGCGCGAGTTTTCACTCACCATCGTCCTCGGCGCCCATCAGCCATTGGTGATCGTTCGATCCAGCAGAAAAAAAAAACAGAGACTGCTGACAGTGTGACAGTTTTAACGCACTGTAACACAATGTAACGTAACTCAAATCAACTTTCTACAGTCCAAATAGCATTATGAAAGTATGACTTAGTTCAACTCCATTACATCTCTTATCAAATATTACTGTGTGTGACAGTTTTAGCGCACTGTAACACAATATAACGTAACGCAAATCAACTTTCTACAGTCCAAAATAACATTTTAAATGAAAGTATGACTTAGTCCATCTCCATTACATCTCATATCATATAAATATTACTGTGTATCAGTTTAAGCGCTCTGTAACACATTGTAACGTGGAAATCATCATCTTTTCTGCAATCCAAGTAACATTATGAAATGTAAAGTGAGACTTAGTCCAGCTCAATTACATCTCTTATCATATAATTGTATCTTTCTGCAGTCCAAATAACATTATATCGCGTTTTACTGAATGAGGGAAACATTTTACATCTTTATAGGTGTCTCAAGTAAATGAGCGAACGAGTCACTACCACATAGCTGCGGGGAGGGAGCATTCGAGCGGTACACCTCTTGAAGTGTGACAGGCGTCTGGGCAGCTGTGGTCGATGCGCGCCTGCTCTTATGTCAGCTAACCTACACTCACATCCGACGACACATGCTATCTCATCCATCACACGTCATTTCCTTAACCATGTAGTCTGTCTACATTTCTCCTAGCTTCTACCATCACTCAGTAACTCAGTAAGTCAAACAGCAAAGTGGACTGAAGACTCTAATATGTTATGGGATAGACTGCTTCTCTCGAGTTGAGTCATTAGTGAAATACACGGCTTCAATTTGGTAGGACATAGCATCTACAGTTTCGTCAGGCTGAACTTATGTCATAAGCACTGTATGACAGTTTAGTTAGTTTAGTTCATTTATTATGCACCCCATACCCATCTTGCGGGCGGTAGTGGAACGGGTTACAGAGGCACATAATGGGCTCAGGGACTGAACCCCACAATTCATTTAGCTAAGCAAGTTACAATCTTGATCAGCTAGTTACAAAATTCAATATAAGTCAGCCCATCGACAATGGGTTCGAGACCGACCACAAGTACAGTTTCTAATTAAGCAGTGTCAATTTCACTTTGCCTCAGATCTACAGGATCTTGTTGAAGATTTAGTTTTAACAAAAAGTGAAACACGAGAACATTAACTAATAGGTTGAGATAGGAGGAAAGGATTTGCGGAAGATAAAAGAGCTGAGGAGACATGTTCGCTACCTACATTTTTTCATGTGAATTCATTTTAGTTTAAAGTTTTCCACCTTAAATTAAATACTACTATCATCATCCATGTATTTTTTTTTCTAATTTTTATTTATAAAACAAATACATGACAAGGAAAACATTACAACAGTAAGGCACCGAAGCACAAAAAAAAACCTTACACCAGTACACACCAGCCAACAACATAACACCAATTGACATGCAAGCAACACAGAACAAATACAATACAGAAGGCACCAAAGCTGAACATACAGGAATACAATAAAAAACACAGTGGACAAGTTACATAGCACAAAACGTAAATGAGAATCCATGGAACAAGGAAATTACAATAGAAAAGACAATAAGAAACTGCACAACCCCGACGAGGCGCGCCAAGTTACAGTAAAAACACACAATGGCGAAAATTTAAACATTGAGAAGTGAAGGTACAAAGGTAAAAAAAAAAAAATACAATACACACACAACCTACGGAACACCCGGCACACACAATACAGAAACACGCGAACATTCAACCGGAACACACAGGAACCGTGAAACAAACGGCAAACACAACCCAGACACACATGAAAAACACTGGAACACACAGGATCCGACAAAAAAAAGGACACACACCAGAAGCACACACACACACACAAAAACACCATGAGAAACACAATACAGAAGATAACAGTCTAACACGCACGGAAAACACCGTACAGGTGAACTAAGCACAAAAACAATGCACACAAAGGACGAAACCAGGCAAACAATACAATCACACAGCACACAATACAATAAGGTAGAACCGTTCCGTGAGCACGTAATGCAAGCACAAAACTACGCATATTTATCGGGAAACTCCACCTTCTGAAACCGCAAACAGTATGCCTCCCAAACAAGCTGTACATCATCAGACACCGTTCTACCAGGTGCCGCACAAGGCTGAGGCATCAGCTCCGGCACCCCATAAACAAAACACTTCATCCTCGGAACCCAAATAGTACTGGGGCACCACGGCGCCGGATACACCCGGCAATCCACAGTAAGTTCCAAAGTCTGCGTCGCATCCAGCGGGACTCCATTTGCCGATACCACAGGGAAGGGTGCAGCACGAGGGGTTCGAGCACCAGGGGACGGACATGGGTAGCCACAGAGGACCGTATTGAGAGACACACGGTTCTTCACTCCAGGGGGAACCACAGGGAACTCACATTTGCCAGGGCGCCTACCACCGGGCACAGGATCAGAGGCCTCCCGGCGCACAGGTTTCGTGAGGAGCACCACAAGGTCACGACCACTAGGAGCAACCTCCCAAGGAGGGGAGGCAGCAGGCGTCGTAGGCGCCACAGGAGGCCGCACAGGCCCCTCCATCACATCATCCTCCACAACGTCACACTCTGCAGCCCACCCACGAGGGGGCGACACACTCCTAGTCCTCCGGGAACGCTTGGACAGAGGCCGCTGATCATCCGAACTGTCGCTCGCAGCAGGAGGCATCCCAGTAGAGCCCACGGTCGGCCGCAAGTCATCGGGCAACACACGATCTACAAAACCATCAGCTTCACCCACAGGGGGTACAGGCCCACACCCTTCAGGCAACACAGGAGCCGGAGACGGGGCCGGCGGAGGCGAAGGAGCCGGCGGAGGCGAGGAAGCCGACGGCGGGGGCGGGTCCGCACCCCCCACCACCCCGACACCCACACCACCAACAGCACTAACTGGAGCGGCGGCATCCAACACTGCAGCCGTCCTCACACAAGGGGTATCATCCACAACTGATGCATCCTCACGCTCGGGCAAGGGAGGAAAATCCGCTTCATGAAACACATTTACCCGATCATACATCCGAGTGTCGCAGGCAGCAGCCAAATGTCCAACGTGGCCACATTTAAAACACGTTCGAGTCTGCCCACGGTAGGAGAAGCAGACCGTAAAGCCAGCAAGCGCGAGAGAAGAAGGCACATTCCCATGAAGAACCATCTTAGCCGTTCTGTAACCATTACCGAGTCCCTTGACGTCCCCGGTTGTGTATCGACAGGCACGAATAGAGTCCACACGCCCATACCTGGCAAGAGCCCGACGGAGAAGATCCTCAGACATTTCAAATGGTGCATTCTTAATAGACACGTATGTGTACTCCACACTCAAATTCGTCACAGTCACAGAGCCAAGACCGTTGCTCAGCCCCACCACCTTGTCCTCATACTGGTCGAGAAACCTCCGGAACAAGCCACTCTCGGCGAACTTCACAACTACTCTGTCGTCACGAACAACCTGTAGACCGACGAGATCTTCTACTTTCACACCCATAACCGCAAACAGAGTGTTGCTGACGACGCCAATATCCACCCGACAGGTAAATGTCAGCCCAGCCGAGTCCTTCCTCCTGAGCGGCGGCACGTAAGTCCCCATACTGAGACTTAAAAACAGTCACCCTGCAGTGGCAAACAACCACCCGTCAGGGCAACCAACAATCGCCCAATGTAAACACCAGCAGGGAGACCAGGGAGACGTCCGACCCGGCTGGTGGTTGCCACCACACTCATCATCCATGTATTGACTGGCTCAGGCATTCAGTTTACAACTCAGTAAGTGTTTACTGAACGTGGAAATCACTTCATTTGTGATTATTTAGTTTAGTTTAAAGTTTTCCATCTTAAATTAAATACTACTATCATCATCCATTGTCAGCCATTACTATTCGTATCATCAAAGTTCTTTCAGTCATCAAAACAAGCAGAGGTGCAGTACAAACCACTAAAGATCTGATGTATGCAAGGTGCATCATTTTGACAATTCTGACTGTCACGAATCTTGCTAAAGATTCATTCAGTCTCTCATTCATTCGTTTTAAGATTCATTCATTACTATCTTATTCTCTAATTAATATTGTATCGAGTATGAGAAATTTTATATTATATGATTATATATTATAACACTATATATTGTATGAAGTTTTCGTGTTACAATGCTCATGTATTTCTCCGTGGGCAGTTGACTAGTTTGGGAATTGTTGTTAGCGGCGGAATGTGTTGTCACGCGAGTGGTTAGGGAGGTGACGCCGTCCTGGCAAGCCAGTAATCCGGCAGTAGCGTGAAGGCGGTGGTCGAGGGTAGTCATGGGTTAAGCTCAGTCCAATGTGTTGGATATTTTTAGTTATTTCACTGGTTAGATGATTGGTTAGATGTATTCCTTTTACGTATTCATGTTCTGGTGATATTGCTCATGCCTTACAAAGAAGTTTTATGTTAGTGTTAATGCAAGTTAAAGAATGTTCTGTTTTTTTTTTCTTACGTACTATTTAATTGTTATGTTTTGTCCCCCTTAGCACAAATATATTGTTCACCTTTTTTATACAGAGACTTTTTGATACCCCTTGACGTTTGTGGCAAGGCCGATTTAATATTCCTTTAACTCTGCTGGGTGAAGAACCATATTTAGACTCAAGGGTGGTGACACTGACACCGACCCACCTTAGCAAGATGACTGTGCGCAACAGTACCCTAACACTCTTAATAATTTTATTCAAGCACTGATAACATAGCATAATGTAAGATTTTTTTTCACATTTCATATCGCGTGTGTAGATTTAGTTTTAACAAAAAGTGAAACACGAGAGCATGAACTGATAGGGTTGAGATAGGAGGAAAGGCTTTGTGGAAGATAGAAGAGCTGAGGAGACATGTTCCCTACCTACATTACTATTATTTCTTGCAGACCTGCAGACCTGACCAGAAAAGCAGTCGGTCACTCAGTCAAACATTTTATAGTTAAAGTTTTTCATCTAAAAAAACAGGGACTACTAGTCTTCATTTTTTTCTTCTATCATATTAAATTGGCGCGAGGGTCACTACCTGTTGTTGTTGTCTGTCTGTCTGTCTGTCTACCGCTTGACTAGGTTAAGGACCGCAATATCCCACACCATACATGCTACGAACTCTCACTAGTCAATAAACACAATTTTGTATCATTCTCGACAAAATAGCACTCCGAATCATCTTTACGCATTTTTTTTTTAATTTTTCATTGTCATGTGCACAGCCATCAAAGGGGAATCTCACTACTGCACTGATGTCGTGTGTTTGTGTGTGTTAAATAAAAGGTCCTTACATAGCTTATCATTTTCTTTGAGAAACTTATATGTGGTGATCATATCTCCCGATTCCACACAAATAACCCACACCAACCCACATCCATATTGAGAAAGAGAGAGAGAAGGCAAACATAGCTTGGTTATTTCTATTAATCAGCTAGTCAAAACTTAACTTAACAGATATGATTTCACAGAGTTTTAACCTTTGCAAGTTTTTCAATGTTTTCTCTTCACTTGTGCTAAGTGAGTCAGACAAAATGTGACATTTCATTATTAGCCAGGCAATACAATATTAACTAAATAGTCAAAAACATATAACACGCATTATTTCACAGGAATTTTTTCTAGCAAATATGGTTCCTTTAAGCAGTTCAACACATCAATCACCAGCAGTCCGCGAAATTCTCTTTAGTCAATAATCATCCTTTACAGTATTTCTTGACTAAAATAGCACTCCAAAACATAAGAAGTCATTTTTTTTGTATTCTCACTGTCGCACTTATAGTCAATATTTTGTTTCGCAGAGTGACAAGTTATGCATAGTGACGAGATTTCACGGTGAGCATAGTTTTTAAGAGAGTTCACACTGTATTAATTACAGTCGTGGATATGTTATGTAATGTTTATGAAGATCATTGCTTCTTATTTTTAGCCATTTTCACTTCGCCCTGCTTTTCAGTCTTCTCATGTTCTTTCAAATAAAGTTTACTTACTGTTTTCCAGTAGATTGGCTTCACATTACATATATTAATCAACTTTCAAATTCAGTTCAGTTTCTTTTCAATATCACAGCTTTGTTGTTTCCCTGTCAGTATCTAGTTCAAGACCTCATATTATCAACGTCATTAATACTACTATCATTATCAACCATGTATTGGATATCTCAGACATTCAGTTAACAACTTAGTAAGTGTTTAATGAACGTGAGAATCACTTCATGTGTGCTCATTTTAGTTTTAGTTTAAAGTTTTCCATCTTGAATTAATACTACTATCACCAACTATGTATTGGATAGCTCAGGCATTCAGTTAACAACTCAGTAAGTGAAAATCACTTCATGTGAGCTCATTTTTAGTTTAGGATAAGGTTTTTCCATCGTAAAATACTATTATCATCAACCAGGTATTGGACGGCTCTACCATTCAGTTTACAACTCAGTAACTGTTTACTGAACTTAGATATCCCTCCATGTGATCTCATTTTTTAGTTTAAAGTTTCTCCGTCGTAAAAAAAAAAAAATATTACTATCACTAACCTTGTATTGGCCGGCTCAGGCATTCAGTTTTCAACTCAGTAAGTGTTTACTGAACGCAAATTGCTACATGTGTGATCATTTAGTTTAAAGTTTCCCAATCTTAAAATATTACTAACATCAACCAGGTATTGGGTGGCTCAACCATCCATTTTACAACTCCGTAAGTGTTTACTGACCATAGATATCCCTTCATGTGACCTCATTTTTTAGTTTAAAGTTTCTCCATCGTAAAAAAATAAAATATTACTATCACAAACCTTGTATTGCCCGGCTCAGGCATTCAGTTTGCAACTCGGTAAGTGTTTACTGAACGCGGAAATCGCTACATATGTGGTCATTTAGTTTAATTTAAAGTTTTTCAATCTTAAATTAAATACTACTATCATCAACCCAGTATTAGGCTTTCGGACATTCAGTTAACCACTCGGTAAGTGTTTACTGAACATCGAAATCATTTCCTGTGAGCCCATTTTTAGTTGAACCCGTCTCCAATCCAAACCAGACCTGCGGTCTGAGTCGGGACCCCTAGGTCCTGACTGGTTTAAGCCTGAGCCTGGCAATACAAGGTTTGTGATAAGAAAATGATAAGCTATGTAAGAACCTTTTATTTAACACACACACACACACACGACATCCGTGCAGTAGTGAGATTCCCCTTTGATGGCTGTGCACGTGACAATGTAAAATTAAAAAAAAAATGCGTAAAGATGATTCGGAGTGCTATTTAGTCGAGAATGATACAAAATTGTGTTTATTGACTAGTGAGAGCTCGTA
>WNGS01086510.1:0-2500 GCA_020271785.1 Procambarus virginalis
TATATATTTTATAACGATCTTGTGGTTTTTTTTTAGAGAAAAACTCATGAAATCTCGAAATGAAAACGAGCAACAGATATTTTTTTTAATGTGCATAATAGCGTTTCCAAGACACCAACTGCTTCTTATAATGTTGCGATCGTCAATAAAAATAATTAACAACGCGATTGGAGCCACATTAAAAGAGTAATAGAGATACAGAGATATTATGTTTATAATGATCTTGAGTTTTATTTAGAGAAACTTATAAAATCTCGAAATGAAAACGAACCATAGATTATTATATTAATGTTCCTAGTAGCTTTCCCAAGACACCAACTGCTTCTTATAATGTTGTGGGCATCTATAAAAATCATTAACAACGCGATTGAATGATATTAAATAGAGAGGTATATAGATATCATGTTTTATAACGATCGTTTGTTAAAAAAAAAACTCTTGAAATCTCAAAATGAAAACGAACCATAAATTATTATTTTAATGTGCCTAATAGCTTTCCAAGACACCAACTGCTTCTATAATGTTGAGTGCATCTATAAAATTCCTTAACAACGCGACTGGAATGATCTTAAGAGAGGTATAGAGATATTATGTTCTATAACAATACAATCTTTTTTTTTAGAAACTCATTGAATCTCAAAATTAAAACTAACCCTAAATTATTATTTTTAATGTGCTTTATAGCTTTTTCAAGACACCAACTACTTCTTATAATGTTGAATATAACGATCTTGTGTTTTTAGAGAAACTCATGAAATCTTAAAATGAAAACGAACCATAAAGTATTATTTTTAATGTAATAAAAAAATCAATACATTTTATAATATAAAAAATAAAAATACATTTCTTACAATTGCTTTCATATGCAACACATTAAGGAACCAACACTGGAAAATAATATTTTAGATTTAGTGTTAACAAACAGGGAAACATAAATTGATGACATCGAAATTGGGAGGTGAATTAGGGAACAGTGATCACATAGTAATTAGATTTAGCATTGAGTGGAATAGATCAGCAGAAGAAAATTCTGTTAAAGTGCCACATTTTCGTAAAGCTAATTTCAATATCCTAAGAAATTTTGGGGCAAATAGATTGGAAAGTCTTGGGCATAGGGGGGGGCGGTCTTGGAGCAAGACGGCCCAGCGATGTGTAATGTAAATGAGGATTTTGATTTGGATTCAAAATATAACTTATTTACAAATATTCTAAGTAAAGCACAGGAAAGTAGTATACCCTACAAATTGAATAGATCAAATACAAATGACCCGAAATGGATAACAAAGTATCTGAAAAACCTTATAGGAAGAAAGAGAGCGTGGTACAAAAGGATTAGGAATGGGGAAGTCAGTTTAGAACAATAATTCACACAACAGGTTAGAAATGTTAAAAAAGAGATAAGGAGAGCAAAAAGAAACTATGAAGTACGTATAGCAGGCCAAGCTAAAGCAAATCTTAAAGGTTTTTTCAGCTATATCGAACAAAGGTTAGGAAAAGGATAGGTCCATTAAAAACCGAGACAGGTCACATAACGCATAATGACGAAGAGATGAGTAGTATTTTTAATAAATATTTTATATCTGTATTTACTAAAGAAGAACTTAACTCTCTCTTCAACCGAACAACAAGTTATGTGGGTGGGGACGAGAACAGGTTGACTAGTCTAACAGTTACCAGGGATGATATTATTAAACAAATAGTAAAACTCAAACCAAACAAATCCCCAGGGCCGGGTGAAGTATTCGCCCAGCCCTGAATGTATTAAAGAATGCAAAGAGAAGCTTTGAGATCCATTGTCTGCCATATATAATAAATCATTAGAGTCAGGCAGAGTGCCAGAGTCGTGGAAGATTGCTAATGTGGTAACAATTTTTAAGAAAGGAGATAGATCACTTACATCAATCTATCGGCCAATTAGTCTAACGTCTAATGTGGGCAAGTTACTTGAATCGATAATTGCAAATACCATTCGTTTTCATCTTGAAAAACATAAATTAATAAACGAGTTAAAACATGGTTTTACAAATGGCCGTTCATGTGTAACAAATTTGCTATCTTTTTATTCCAGCATAGTTGAGGCAGTTGATAGTGGTAAGGTTTGTGATGTTGTGTACCTTGACTTTAGCAAAGCTTTTGATACAGTGCCACATGAAAGACTGATTAAAAAGATAGAGGCTTATGGTATTGGGGGTGCCAAATTAAGATGGATTAGGGCATGGCTACACCAAAGGAAACAGAGAGTTAGTATAAATGGGGTTAAGTCAGAGTGGGAAAATGTTGTAAGTGGAGTGCCTCATGGCTCTGTATTGGGATCTCTGCTGTTTATAATACATATAAATGATTTAGATTCAGGTTTGAGAAGCAACATTAGCAAATTTGCAAATTTACAAAAATCGGTAGGGGAAATTAACACGGAAGAAGACTCACTAGCTTCAAGTTGATCTAAATAGGGTTTTGAAATGGTCAAAAGATTGGCAGATGCAGTTTAATGCTGATAAAT
>WNGS01086510.1:7500-11156 GCA_020271785.1 Procambarus virginalis
AAAAAATCTTGGTGTTGTATAGTGGGAGGTAGTAATAACCATCCTTATTATTGTCCAGGGTATTATTACACAAGACCAAATTTCATAGGAAAATGCATGTTAGTAAAAGCACATTCTTTTAAATAATTTGCTTCTTTTTGACATATAAACATTCCTTAAATTTTAAAGGATATATTTTTTGTAATAGTTTATGTAAAATCTAGGTCATTATTGGGAATCAAATAATGTTGCAGAGCGATGTAAATAAAAAATAACGCAAAATTAATTGTGGTTAATATAATTAAAAAAGGAGGGGATGACCATTTTGATTTGCCACAGCAATATGGGAAATGTGTGGGTAACGTAATCGTTAATTATAGAAATAATATTAATTACTTTGGGATTTTTGATTGATGAAGAAGACATTGATATTGTTAAGTCATATATTTTACATTATTATTATTATTATTGTTATTATTATTATTATTATTACAAAATGTAAAACTTAGTAGAACTCCAGGTTGGAGTTCAACCTTGCAGAAAAACCTTGTCAGAAAAAATATAATAAGACTCACGAGGGTTAGTGTGGTTAATTATTTTTCCAATTGGTTTATCTTTAATTTCTTCAATCTCATCCTCACTATTTTTTACCTTATGAGGGAAGCTTGTATAAGGCATTTCGGTCTTCTCAACAGCTTCACCGTACCCATGTATTTCACTGGTTTCTGGTACAGTAGCATCTTCATTGTCAGTAGAGTTTAGAGTCTGACCATTGACAGATTCTTTACTTACTGAATCTGCGGTGGTTTGAAGCTTAGTAAGCTTAATCATCATCATCTGCATTTCAGAGATATGAGAAATTAATTTATCCGCCACCTCAGTGAGCCTTGAGGTAACATTGTAAGGTATTGACGCTATCTTGAGGCATCACTAGTGGTCAGCATCTTATTAACATTCATACGGGTAGTTAACTCATACTGTGGATATTTACCCATATATATTGAAGGTTTGGGGTAGTTTACCTACCGTTTCTAGGTAATGAATGATTTAAAAAATGTCATCAACGTTTTCTTCATTCGTCTGCAGGGATGAGTTACGTTTCCTCAGTAAAATAACGAATCTCCCAGTTGGCCAGTTGTTACAACAGCGCCTCAACACTACTATTGTAGCTAAGAGATCTTTCCTTGACTAAAAAATCATAATAACACTTTTGAGCCTGGAAGCATGAAAACAATTCTTTCTGAAGAATAAAATGTAGTTGATCACTTCATTCGCCATCATAGTCATGGACAATCATATAAGTATTAAGTAAACTATCTGAAATATAAATAATATGAAAAAATTAATAAATTAAAAATTATAAAATGGAATTTCAAGCACACCTTTTGTTTCAAGTGAGGAAAAAAAATCAAACTCACCAACTTAACTCTTCAATTGAAAAGAAGGATGAACTTAAGTCGAATACTTGAGAAGGGTGGGTAACTGCCTGCTAACGGTGTCGCCATCTCTTTATATATCCTCTGGTCATTATGAGTGATAATTAGTTATCACTTTGATGGCGTCTCGGAACTGCATCCAATAAAATGCCCCTGCCTCTCACAAATTATACTTAGAAATTTTATTTCAACATATGCCTGCCAAGTTATCAAAATTTTAGGGATCAAACTACTACTTCTCATTTAATTCTCCATTCTCTCCAGTACTGACTGATAATTAAGAGAACGTCAAAATATAGAATATCACTCCCCTTTCATTAATTATATACACATAAGAAATTTGATTTCCACATATAGGCAATAGGGTTACAGAGGTTAATCATCACGATTCGATAATTAGGAAGTGCCACATTAGGTACAACTTCTCCAGTGTATATATAAAACTAAAACCTCAATTCTTTTTTTAATAAGCATATATAATAATAATAATAAATAAACATTATTATGGTGTATTATTATTATTATTATTATAAGAGTTTATAGTTTTATATTTACTTGTTAAATCTTTTTTTCATCCAATGTGTGGTGTGTTTATATCTGTAAAGCTGAATAAGTACATAGTGACAGTGTTTGATTTTAAAAAGATTTCATTTGAACTTCCCGAACCTGTAGATGTTATTCCAATTTTGTGACAGTGAACTATGTAAGAATGCTCCATTGCTTATTTGAGGGGAGTTACAGAGTCAGTCTCTGAATATCTTAACTGCAGAACACATTTATGGTAAACTGACATCTATTTGCATTGTTAGAAAATAACTCTATATAGCTTTATTTGTTATAATTATTATTATTTATCCTTTCGCCATGATCTCAGAAAACTTTTCCCAAACTTATAGAGGGCTCTTACCGTTCATTCATATCATTACAGAAGTAATGTAGATTATACAATATAAATAATATAATAACAGATAAGTAATCACATTAATGTGTGATGTGTCAGTGAGAAAATAATGAATGGGTTATGGAAAAAAATACTATTCCTTTTATATCCCATGATATGTATATATGTAAAATTACAGCTAATCTTTATATTCCCCTGCTACTATCAACCTATCATTTGTAATGATATGGATGAACGATTAGAGCCAATGTGTGGTACATACGTGTTGGGAAATTGATCAGAGATCATTAAACACATGGAAAAGGATGAATAATAATTAAAATAGAAAAATATTAAGTAATAATATAATATTCTTACTACAATATAAAAAAACTTTACTTCCTCTTATAGTGTCTTCCTCTTAACAAGTCATATGCGTCGTTAACCCCTGGTTATTTTTCCTTAATTTTATATACAAATCGCTAGTTTTATGTACATTTGCAATGTTTTATATACCACAGTACAGTATATAAAATCCTCCGAACATTTTATCTCCCAGAGTACATAAAATGAAAATGACCCTATGGGAGGGCCAAAAAATGAGGGGAGTAAACTTTATTTAATATTTGGGAGATGTTTATATATAGCGACTATTTCATCTGATAAAGAACCCTCAAAAAGATAGAGTAGAAGGTATTGTTCATAACTCAAAACATGATCACATTCTTATACAATTCTCAGAGGGATTGATTCCCATCCTACTTTCTGGAAAAAACTAAAATAAACATATAAATAGAAGTACTATCTTCTATGTTGACATCGATATTACTTACTTCCCCAGTATTAGTATTTAAGACATATATCTTTACCAGTGTAATTACCTCCCCAATTTATATTGTAGTTATTTTTTCATATAAAACCTTGCTACTGATACCAAAATAAACGACGTGGCACGAAAACTGAGATGAGAAAATTAAAAAGTATACACATTCAAGTGCCAGTGTAGTGTGCATGTTGATGGGTGCTCGTCACAGGTAAGGTTCAGTCGATTTTCGGGTTTGCTGTGGGTGGCACGCCAGGCTTTTTTCGGCCTTCCATGTATACATCCCTTTAGAAAATTCTATTGCAAACAATTTGATACCAAAATGAACGACGTAGCATGACAATTAAAATGAGAAAACTGAAAAGATTATACACATTTTAGTGTGGGTGGGCGCTCACGGGAAATACCAGTCTCACTCACCGTTGGGTTCGCTGAGGATCACCTCGCGGGCCACGCAAACGATCGAGTATTTTAATTTTTTGAGAGACTCAACGCTCCTCAAATTGAGAGATTCGCCATAGTCCGTGCTGCTTGGAAC
>WNGS01086521.1:10139-20940 GCA_020271785.1 Procambarus virginalis
ATATATATATATATATATTAGGGGTACCACCACTGGTTTAATTAAAGGGATCCACATCCTCGAAGAAGATAATAATAGTGTTCAGAGAAGACCTTGTGGATTCTCAATGAATACTTTAATCTTTTCCTGTCCTACCACCCCTATTATTATTTTTTATTTTATTATTTTTATTTGATATATTGCAATGCTACAGTTTACAGAAAAACACACACCTATATAACAATATATCAATCAGTGTTCGAAGACCTCGTCCAGCTCTTCAGGGGTCGGGTGCGTACCCAAGATACAGCACGCATTCCCCTCTGAACAGCGACACTCAGGTGCTGGAACATGAAACTGGCCGCTCTTGGGTCTCTAGTCTTCCCAATGAGTTCCTCGCCCACCTCCTTCAGGAACTTAAGTGCACATTTACCCCAGGCGCCCAGAGTCTCAGAGCCTATCGGCACGAACCTGTAACAACGTTCTAGGTCCCTGTACTTGTTAGTTTTCTGAATCTCCCTGAAGGGTGGCCGCGCCTCCCTCAGCTGTGCTGTAAGGTAGATAGGTATCGGCCAATGTAGATGTACACGTGTAGTCCCACACGACCTGCTTACCTTCCCTCCACGGCTGCAGGGTGACTCCATCTGGGCTTTTGGCTGTTGTCAGGTCTGCACAACTGGGGTTCCCTTTGTGCTGACACCCAGCTGTAGCCAAACTTCTCTTGATGATGTCATTGACTGCTTCGTGTCTGGCAATCTTTCCCTGTGTCTTACGACAGATGAGACCACGGCTGCCATGTTGGTCTTCCCGTGCATGGCCGCAAATACACCGGTGCTCGGTGAGATAGGGGCGGCAAGGCGCAGGGCAACACCATACTTAGGGTCCGATGGTCCAGGCGGGTGCCCAAGGCGGAATTAGGGACTGCCAACAGAAAGTCCCCGGCAAGGGGCGCTTGCACAGCAAGAAGACGCGCTTTGTCCTTCCTGGAAGCTGCTTCCAGCAATGATGTGGCGATGTTTTCCACTATAGGGCTATCCCATTTGGACTGTTTGCAGTCATTTGGAAAAGTTGGTCGAGGGTGAGAGTTGACAAGAGTGTCCCATTGACCGGCTCCTTCCGCGAATTTGAGATCATGAATCCCAATGGAGTCTCTTAGGTATTCCGGTAGTATTTCCTTAACTAATTCACCTGTAGCACTGGTCGAGGATAAGAATGCCGGCAATGCTAAACTGTGTCGCCTTGCGAATACCTATTCCCCCGAGTCTAACTGGAGTGTTGCTTTGTCCCATTGGTCATCTGCAGGGAGAGGTTTAACACTTTCACGGTTATTGACCTTAGGAGTGAGTCATCTTCTGTTATTTTGGGCTGTCGAAGGAGGGAGCACCTTAGGAAATAGGTCAGTCTGGGCAAAGCCAGGCACCTTGTGAGAAAGTACAAAGCATCGTGGGCGTCCAAGGCCCCTATTCTTCCCTCCATCCTCCTCAGGTCGTTCAGCTTTTCTTCGAGGACTACCTCATAGCGCTCGTAAATCTGTCAGTTGATTGTTGCACCTCTATATTACTTTATTCTCTAGCTCGATGTAATCACAACATAAAGAATTATAACAACAACAAAAATTGCACTCACTGAAACAGTTCTGCGTCAAGAATGTCACCCAAAATGTTATCTTACCCATATGTTATGTTCCTTTTATAACGTGCTCACAATGTTATCTTAACTTCCATTACATCCTCCAGTACCACGTGAACCACTGATAACAATTCATGCTAGTTTTTAACACTTGGACTCACCTGCTGTGTTCGAGAGTCCCAGTGCCCGCGAGGTCACATCCACTTCAGATGGGAACGTGAACTGTTGACCAGTTTCCCAAAGATGTTTTTTTCTCTTCTGAGTACTTTCGTTATTCGTGTGAGAGTAACTAGTCAATAGTCCGAAGGAAATACAGCTGACTGCGGCTGAATCTCTCTTTTTTTTACTAGCTTCTAATTAATTCTAAGAATGACTAAGTCAGTTACAATCCTCAACAACGGGGTGGTTTTATGAATTCATCGTCAAGTATATGGTGTGTCCAAGACGAAACAATGGGGTGAACAGCCAAGGTCTGCTTCAATGGAGCAGTCTCAAGAACAATGAGTATGGAACTCGGGACCCCCCAAGGAGGAGTTTTAGCCCCACACTATTCAACGTACTTATGAATGCCATTGCAAATTGATTTTCCGGAAGGAAACACAACAAGGGAGATATGAAGATAATGTTTTAATACAAGCTCCCACCTTGGGAAAATAAACAGTCTATAGAACTCCTCGGAAGGAAATGTATTGAGCTCGGTTTTACTTTTTCCACAAACAAGACAAAAGCATACTCTCATCACAGAGGAGAGGGGAGAAAATGAAGAACTACAAATTCATGGTGTAGCACTTGAAAGGTTGACCACTATAGGGTACCTTGGCGTCACTGTCGGCTCTAACAAGGGGAAGAAGAGGAGCTCAACCAACTCATAGGAACATGTAAAGTCGACTCAGGGCACTGAAAGCTATGACCTGGAATGGGCATGGAGGCTCTATTGCCGTGCTAAAATGATCACACGCATATGTGCGCTCCGTCATAGATTGTGCACACAGCACAGTTTTATGCACCTACTCCCAAAGCGATATGAAAAGGATCGAAAGCATTCAGAATGAAGCCATGAAAATCATTCCTGGAGTTCCAAGAACTGTCAAAACGTTCAATCAACGAGAGGAGTTGTTCCTCCCCAGTGTTAAAGCAGAATTAAGGAGCTGAATGCTAAGCTTGCAATTAGGATAGCCAGAGATCCCCATTACAGTGATATGCTAAGAAAAAACTGAGTTCTGTGCTACTTTCAGGGGGAAACAGGAGAAGCAAAAAATCACAGATCAGTCTGCTACCTCGAAGACTTCATTGCTTGAGCAAGCCCGTGAGCTTGCCTGTAGAGAGGTTACCTCCTGGGAGGATGACTCATGCATCATCAATAAAATGGCAATGAAGAATCCAACATGATACCACTAGAGAGAGGCACAAGTATCTCGAGAAATTTTAAAGAAGCCGGAGATGAACTAGATCAAATCTACACTGACGGGCATCTAATCTTGTCAATGGTAGGGCTGCTGCAGCATACACTGTATTTAAGGATAATGCTTTCCAACGCAGAAATGAAGAAAAAAGCGCGTATGAGAACTATGTCTCTTCAACACAAGCAGAGCTAACTGCCATTGTTATGGCGTTAAGGTTCTTGAACGGAACACTAATGGTGCAGTGATTTGCACTGATTCAAAAGCAGCACTTCAAAGCCTAATTAAAAATTGGGCAGAAAATCTTGCAATAGTCGCTGAAATTAGGAGAGCTGTGAGAGTACTTACCAATCAGGGAAGCGTCGTCAAGTTTCTGTGGATCCCCTCCCATGTTGGAATATGTGGGAATGAACGAGCAGATGTGCTGGCTGCTGAAGGTGCTGAAGGAGACCATATTGAATACTTTATACCCAAAACTCTACTACAAATTAGAGGTATTGTCAGGCAACATCACCGTGACAAGGTAACTGAGGAAAGGAGGATAGAAGCACAAACCAGTGAATCTGTACGATGGTACAACATGGTTGCAGCTGGCAATCCCAATCATTATGGAAGAAGAGGAGGTGGATGCGGGAGAGAGTCAGTAATAGCGAGAATCCGTCTTGGATACAAATATCCAAGGAGATACGGAATGGAAGCAACTGTTGATCAGCGAAGCTACAGAATCTGTGATAAGAGTGACGGACACCGCCTTGACCACTATGTACGTGAATGTGAACACCTGAGAGACATTAGGAATATGTGTAGAATAATAAACCCCACATTGTTTGAATTAGAAAAAACACTATTTGTCAAATATTGATACTGTTCTTAAAAGATTTCCCATTTTGCATCCGCAAGATAACGTAAGCTTTTAAGGGTTGATAGATGTTAATCTTCTTGTTTGATAAGTTGTTCACTTGAGACAGTTAAGCAAGTCCCAGCTGTGTCTGGGTACAAGTGACAGGATGAACAACCCAGCGGGTTTTCTTCCTTTTGGAGGGTGTTGTACATGCTGCTATGGTGGTGTGTCCACTCACACGATGAGTGGCGCTGCCCAATAAACTCGCCCCTCGGGGCAAAATTTAAATTAAAAAAATTGGGTGTTTTTCTAACATCTCACACACATATGTTCTTTGATTTGTATATGTATAAGTTATCTCCTTTCAAGGTAACATTATTCTGGAGATTGTGTGATAGCAAGTAAATATGTAAGCTGTTATAATGTAATTTATTGGAGAATATCTGTTCTAATGATTATCGCACACCTGGCAACACAACCCTCATTCTTGTATAGTGTAAACATCGGCCACGTGGCCTGGGTTGCGTATTGTAAACATCGGCCTCGTGGTCTGAATTACGTATTGTAAACATCGGCCACGTGGTCTGAGTTACGTATTGTAAACATCCGCCACGTGGTCTGGGTTATGTATTGTAAACATCCGCCACGTGGTCTGAGTTACGTATTGTAAACATCCGCCACGTGGCCTGGGTTGCGTAATGTAAACATCGGCCACGTGGTCTGGGTTACGTATTGTAAAGATCGGCCACGTGGTCTGGGTTAAGCTCCGGTTTAAACTTGTAATAGTAACTGAATATTTTCCACACTTGCCGCTCTCACTCACATTTCTTGTATGTTCTTGCTTACTGCCTTCACCCTGTGTGTTCTTGCTTGCTGCCTTCACCTTGTGTGTTCTTGCTTGCTGCCTTCACCTTGTGTGTTCTTGCTTGCTGCCTTCACCCTGTGTGTTCTTGCTTACTGCCTTCACCCTGTGTGTTTTTGCTTACTGCCTTCACCCTGTGTGTTCTTGCTTGCTGCCTTCACCTTGTGTGTTCTTGCTTGCTGCCTTCACCTTGTGTGTTCTTGCTTGCTGCCTCAACCCTGTGTGTTCTTGCTTGCTGCCTTCACCTTGTGTGTTCTTGCTTGCTGCCTTCACTTTGTGTGTTCTTGCTTGCTGCCTTCACCTTGTGTGTTCTTGCTTGCTGCCTTCACCCTGTGTGTTCTTGCTTGCTGCCTTCACCTTGTGTGTTCTTGCTTGCTGCCTTCACTTTGTGTGTTCTTGCTTACTGCCTTCACCTTGTGTGTTCTTGCTTGCTGCCTTCACCCTGTGTGTTCTTGCTTGCTGCCTTCACCTTGTGTGTTCTTGCTTGCTGCCTTCACTTTGTGTGTTCTTGCTTACTGCCTTCACCTTGTGTGTTCTTGCTTGCTGCCTTCACCCTGTGTGTTCTTGCTTACTGCCTTCACCCTGTGTGTTCTTGTTTGCTGCCTTCACCTTGTGTGTTCTTGCTTGCTGCCTTCACCTTGTGTGTTCTTGCTTGCTGCCTTCACCTTGTGTGTTCTTGCTTGCTGCCTTCACCTTGTGTGTTCTTGCTTGCTGCCTTCACCTTGTGTGTTCTTGCTTGCTGCCTTCACTTTGTGTGTTCTTGCTTGCTGCCTTCACCCTGTGTGTTCTTGCTTGCTGCCTTCACCTTGTGTGTTCTTGCTTGCTGCCTTCACCCTGTGTGTTCTTGCTTGCTGCCTTCACTTTGTGTGTTCTTGCTTGCTGCCTTGCTTGCTGTCTATAAATTTTACAGAGGTGACTTGATCATTAAGTTTGCCTACAAATCAAGTTGCCTACAAATGATCAAGTCACCTCTATAAAATTTACTATGGAGACTGAATTTGATACATTTTTGCCATTCCTAGATGTACTTATTCATTGGGAAGATTTTTCACTAAAGTTTAGTGTCTACAGAAAACCTACGAATAATTTATCTTATGTTCAATATTTTTCAGGGCTTAGATACTATGTAAAAAAATCAATTTTTTCTTCAATGTATCTAAGAGCTCCTCGAGTTGTGAGTCCAGAATTCTTAGATGAAGAGTTAAAGAATATTGACTCGATTGGTCTCAATCTTTGGTACCCACTGAGTTTTTTTATAGTTTGCCGTAGAAAAGCACGTCTTACATATTATAATAATATATGCAGAAAAAAAATCGCCCAAAGAATGTGTTATGAAGAATGTGCCAACCTACTTATGAAAAACTCTCCAGACACAAAGCAGAATGCCTTAAAAGAGACCAACGTCGTCTGTCTTCAAATGTCCACTTGGGGACTGTAAGCCTCAAAGAACTCAGTATATAGGCAAGACAACAACATCTCTTTCCAGGCGATTAACAGTGCATAAGCAACAGGGCTTCTTAAGGAACATATAATCTCTTCCCACAACCAGACCATCACCAGAGAAGTCTTAACAAACAGCACAGAAATCATCGATAGATACAGCGATAGCAGGCGGCTTGACATCTGTGAGGCACTACACATCAAGAAGTCAACACCAGCAATCAACAGACAATTAATGCACAACTATATTCTACCCACTTCAAGACTCCTCACCAATATAGAAGCATCAAGAGGAAGTACAGGCCAATAGACCCTTTGTAGTTACTTCCATTCTTCCCTTTCACTTATCCAATTTATATCCCTTGAACCGTGTTCTGTCTTGTGTTGGCCAAAAGTTTGTTCACCTCATCCAAAACTGCTTCAACATATCACCTCACCCAAATGCGAGTATATAAGACAAGCTGTTTAGCGTTAAAATTATTAAAACTCTGTTAAGTGTTTTCAGGTTACAAGTTGTGTGTGTGTAAACTAAAGTCTTTGAAAATGTAATACGTTATTACGAAACGCGTTCAAGCGTCGCGTCAGACTATAAATAAAAATGAATTTTGGAGAATTGAGTTTTCAATTACCATCGACAGTAAAAAGAAACATAAGAAATATTGAGAAAATGCGTGTTAGAATTATTAATCCTACTTTTTCGGTTAAATTTAACAAGATATGTTTACAAGAATGACTGCTACCATATATATATATATATATATATATATATATATATATATATATATATATATATATATATATATATATATATATATATATATATGTCGTACCTAGTAGCCAGAACGCACTGCTCAGCCTACTATGCAAGGCCATATTTGCCTAATAAGCAAAGTTTTCATGAATTAATTATTTTCGACGACCTAACCTACCTAACCTAACCTAACCTAACTTGTTCGGCTACCTAACCTAACCTAACCTATAAAGATAGGTTAGGTTAGGTTAGGTAGGGTTGGTTAGGTTCGGTCATATATCTACGTTAATTTTAACTCCAATTAAAAAAAATTGACCTCATACATAATGAAATGGGTAGGTTTATCTTTTCATAAGAAAAAAAATAGAGAAAATATATTAATTCAGGAAAACTTGGCTTATTAGGCAAATCGGGCCTTGCATAGTAGACTGAGACGTGCGTTCTGGCTACTAGGTACGACATATATATATATATATATATATATATATATATATATATATATATATATATATATATTATATATATATATATATATATATATATATATATAATCAACCCAGGAAACCAAGCTCTTGAATTTCTTCAAGTTCACATGCAATTCACTTTTCAACTTATTTACCCGCTTCTGCTTTTCAGAAATTTCAAAGTCCAGCAATCTTAATAACCACGAATTATATTCACTTGTCAATGCAAATTTGTCGGAATACACTTTAAACCTCAGGAATCTTGGGACCAAACAATGCACCTTACAGGTTTGTAGAAATTCCAAATCCAAGTGCGCCTTCTTAACTGCAAAATCCACTTTTTCTATTCTTCTGTATGAAGTAACTACAGGTCTTCCGTATCGTTTTAATAAAATATTTATGATCGATGTTCCCTTCGGGAATGTTAATTTTAAGATGAATAGGAAAACCAGGGATATACTGAACATCTTGTTTCAGATTCTTTACTTTCAAATGCATAACGTTTCGAATACTTCTCGTATTCATCATCAGATCTAAAAGAAAAAATAGAAATCACAATCAAATAACTGGTAAACAAAGAACTCATACTGAATATAATTGCCTATCAAAGAAAGGAAAATTATTAAAAAACAAACACTTAAGCTTACTTAAAGTGACCAATACAAATAAAACTTATTAACTGTCACATAGATAAAAGCTAATTCAAAAAACATTAAATTACAACAGGAATTTTATAACTACTACAACAAACCATACTATTAAACTTCCGCGAAGTGATCAACTGGAGTAAGACTTGATAGTTACCATCCGATCCGATCCGATGATACAGGAGAAGAATGCCCATTGGGGCGAGCCTTGAAGTGGGGACAGCTGAAGAGAAGTCGGTGAGAGGAAATGCTGAAGTTGAAGAGAAAAAGTGCCAGGGCTAGACCCAGCTGCTTGTCCGAGTGTCGATGCTGTATCAATCCCATATCTGGCTAGGCTGGGAGACGGGTCTGGAAGGCGGCAGTGGCAGGTTTTCTTTCCTCTTGGTGTGTGGAGTGTGTCTTCTACGTCAGGTACCACCATCTCAAAACGAGCAAAATTAGGTCCCCATCCCCTAAAGAGGGGGAAGAGAGCGGCTGCTCTCAGTAGGTTTCTTTCTTAGAATCCTCTATTTTTTCTTACTTCTAGTAGTCATTTGATGTTCTTTGTACTTGGGGTAGTCAGGTGGGAATAGGTCCTTAAACAATGTTGCTTCGTCGCACAACGAGAAGATTTCTTCGTTCGATACTATGCAATTTTGGTTTGGGTTGTTCAGCAAGGCTTCTGCATACTTCGCGTTGAATATCTTACTGGTGAGGCGCCTGTATTCAGGAGATCCTGTGATTTGCTTTTTACGTTCCTCGAAGAGTTGGTTGATTCTTGGAGATTGCACTAGTAATGAGGGTGGTGAGTGTGCTGCAGTGGTCTCTGGTGCTGGGGGTGATGTTTGTGCTTCAATTTCAACATAGGCGTTCGAGTCGTCATCAGAAAACGTGGTTTAAATTGCAGGAGAAGTTGGCGGCAATGCCACGATATCAGATGTAGTCGCTGGTGTATCTGGAGTTGTAGGGTCCAGGTTGACAGGCGTCTCTGGAACGGGGTCGGGCTCTGGTGGAGAGGAGCCAGCAGTAAACATGGCCTCTGGAATCACGAACGTGGGAAGATTGTTTGCCTTGTATAGTTCGTTTAGTATTCTGTACCGTTGTCGGAGATCTCCTCCTGAGAGTTCCGTAGCGAAGTGTATCAAAGCTGCTACAGTGCTATCATTGGTGGCGGGAGGCGGTGTGAGTGAGGATTGGTGCAGAGGTGTCGTCTGAGGCTGTGAGTTGGCTGGCGCGGGAGTTGCTGGTCCAGTAGTTGGGTTGCGCGCCGCTCGCGGCGCCACTTGTCGGGAGAGCTGGAAGGCTTCTTCTTGTATGTTGAATTCCTTCGTTCTTGGAGTAGAGTTTCTTGGTCTGGCTTCTGTCATTTGCTTGATTTCCTCTTGTCGCTTGGGGCAGTCTTGAGAGACGGCTGTGTGGTCACCGTCGCAGAGTAGACAACGTTTGGTGGCAGCTGTGCAGGTCCTGTGATGATGTTCCCCAGCACAGATGCTGCATTTCTGCTTCGGATTTGGGCACTTTTGTGAATAGTGGGTGTATTGATAACACCGAAAGCACTGACGCAGGTGGAAATATCGCTGCCTGGAGATCTGGTGGGGTGTGCAGGCCACTCCACAGCATCTGAGGCCGTTGTCGGCCGCGAGAGTAGCCTCTGCCGGAGTCTTGAGGGTGACCTTGAGGGTTGGCTTTCTGTTTACATCCTGCTGAATGAGGTGGGCCGATATGGCCGTGAGGGATCTATTTTGGGTGTTTATGCTCTTCACAATCTCAGTAGCTGGTCGTTCAGCGATGATGTCACTCACTCTGTGAATGAATATAGTCCTTACTGCCTGGAACTGGTAGGGAGGCAGGAGTGTTAGGCCCTGTGCTTCGAGTGCAGTGGTCGTTGTCGTGGTGAATAGGCTTCTAGTGCTGCTGCACTACTGAAAAGAATTTGGGGCCCATTAACGTCCATGACGACGTCGATGGGTGCTACCCCAGAGGTTGATGTTAGTAGATCCATTATTTCGATCTTGCTGAATGTGGTGTCGGTTCCTCGGAACCGCACCTTAACTCTGAACAGCATGATGCCTGATCAGGCACCACACTAATGTTCAGGAGGCTCTAATCGTTGCTGCCCTATATTTATCCACCCGGCAGTGCTGGGTGCAGGAGAGCCTGAACTAGAGGGTTGCACTTTCTTTAAGAGGTCTCCCGTCTCTTACCGGTATAATGCACCGGATCAGGGTGGGGTCTGACCTCCTAAAGCAAAGTATATGATAGTTACCACACAGATACTAAACACTATAACAAATATCATATCATGACTACAAATCTACAAAAATGTATATAAAATACAAACAGAATAAGCGACAATTATAAAATACTAATCAAAATCTTATAAAAACTCAAATATTAAATAAAACTAAATACAAAAAATGTATTATGTATCCTAAATAAAAAGATTATAATAATGTACAATGTCAAGACTTGAAATAAGTAAGAAAAGGCAAAAAACATGGTAAACTAAACAAATTATAATAAAATTAAACTACCAGAATGAACTATAAAGCAATTACAGGGCCTACTGTGCACTATACAGTGTACAATTGAACAGCCGAAGGTTGCTATTAACAGAGGCCGCAGCTCCTTTATATATAAGGATTCCATTACTCTCAAATCTGACTGGCCATTTATACAAGTGTCCAAATTTTAAAATCAGATTCCAGCAGAGAATGATTAAACTCGTAACAGTGGTTTCTAATCTCCGAAAATGTGGTTTAGGACAATGGTAATCCAGTCCAAAAGAAACTCCCCGGTGTCAAGTATC
>WNGS01086523.1:0-10169 GCA_020271785.1 Procambarus virginalis
CCTCCCCTATCATTGCACGGGGCCTGACAGCTCTTGCCTCCCCCCCCCCCCCTCAAAGAACGCTCAACCTCACCTACCAATCATTTTCAATATTGCATTATCATTTCCCAGGGGAAGAAATATAAACATTTGATCCCTATAAAACAAATTCACACACATTTTTGTTTTAAATTACAAAAGCATGTTACCATGAGCGAATGAATTCATGACATACGTGAGCATTTGTTTTTTTAACTACAATAGTCTCCCATACTGGGTAAAATAGTGAGGAATAAAATAGGGAATATATTCCTTGACGCACAGATCAGCAAGTTAGAGTAAAACTCAAAATTTAACTGGTATAAAACTAAATCGTAATTTTATATATATATATATATATATATATATATATATATATATATATATATATATATCTGTCTCTCACAAATGTAAATTTTAGGTTTATATATATATATATATATATATATATATATATATATATATATAAACCTAAAATTTACATTTGTGAGAGACAGGTCGAGTATGTAAGTAACACAAGGTAGCACCCTGGCCAGACACACACACACACACACACACACCCATGGGGGGTCTGGTAGCTGAGCGGACAGCGCGCAGGGCTCGTAATTCTGTGGCCCGGGTTCGATTCCCGGATTAGTCAGAAACAAATGGGCAAAGTTTTTCCTCACCTTGACGCCCCTGTTATCTAGCAGTAAATAGGTACCTGGGAGTTAGACAGCTGTTACGGAGCTGCTTCCTGGGTGTGTGTGTGTAGGGAGGGGGGTGGGGGGGGGAATTAGTTATTAGTTACTAACAGTTGATTAACAGTTGAGAGGCGGGCCTAAAGAACAGAGCTCGACCCCCGCAACAACAACTAGGTGAATACAACTAGGTGAACACACACACACACACACTCTTTTTCTCTCTCTCTCTCTTTCTCTCTCTGCCCTCAGGAACCTATGTAAGGAATCTTTCACAACCTTGTATACCACATATGTAAGACTAATCCTGGAGTATGCGGCCCCAGCATGGAGCCCGTACCTTGTCAAGCACAAGACGGAGCTGGTAAAAGTTTAGAGATATTCCACTAGGCTAGTCCCAGAACTAAGAGGTCTGAGTTACGAGGAAAGCCTGCGTGCAATGCACTTCACGTCTCTGGAAGAAAGGAGAGCTCGGGGAGACATGATCACTACCTACAAAATTCTCAGAAGAATTGACATGGTAGATAAGGATAAACTTTTTAACACTGGTGGTACGCGAACAAGGGGACACAGGTGAAGACTGAATACCCAAATGAGCCACAGGAACGTTAGAAAGAACTTTTTCAGTGTCAGAGTAGTTAACAGTTGGAATGCATTAGGCAGTGATGTGGTGGAGGCTGACTCTATACACAGCTTCAAATGTAGATATGATACAGCCCAATAGGCTCAGGAACCTGTACACCAGTTGATTGACAGTTGAGAGGCGGGACCAAAGAGCCAAAGCTCAACCCCCGCAAGCACAACTAGGTGAGTACACACCGTGGCTACAGCTGGTGTATACGATAATACAGGAGAAATACACTTCAGGTTTTAACACGTAAAAACGAGAGAAATACATGTAGCGAACGCTATAATAGTTATTAATATTGTTATTCCTGTCATGTACCTCTGTCTCTGTCTGTCTGTCTGTCTGTCTGTCTGTCTGTCTGTCTGTGTTTGTCTGTCTGTCTGTCTGTCTCTGTGTCTCTCTCTCTCAAAAGAAGTTACAAACATAATATATTTATTTTACGTGATTCATTATTCCTGTTCTCCGTTATCCCCCCCCCCCCGCACTCCACAGGTAATGACACACATCAACAATTATAATCAATAACCTACAAGCCCGCGGTAAACATAATCAAGCCAGTTTACAGAGTTTTGAAATAAAGAGCCACGCGATGCTCTCCTGTCCAGCTCTCCCCCCCAACGTAAATATTTACAGGCGTCTAATTTACATAATGGACGCCCCAAACAAAGAGGGGGATATGATGGCATCCTAGGAATTCCCTTGCCAACAATGCGTCTTATTACCATTTAGTAGCTAACGTGAATTGGAGATATTTTTCTATGTTATAATTATGTATGCATCTTTGTTCCAGGGGATTGGAGGGGGAGGGAAGATGCCCTTATGCCATATATGCCCTTGTGGGCATATATGACTTCTATGCTAACTTATTTACTGATAAAAGTAAATTATAAGCTGGAGATTGGTCTCTGTCTCTCTCTCTCTCTCTCTCTCTTTCTCATAAACACTCACTCATACACACACCGTCCGAGTGCTAATAGCTCGATTCTGCAGATACACATAGTAAATACACATAGTAAATACACATTCAAACACAAACACACATGGCTACTAAAGTTTAACTCACGAATGTGTAAAGTAATGAAATTAGGCGAAGGGAGCAGGAGGTTGAACACAAGCTACCAACCTGGAGGTGAATCAATGCTAGTCAAATAGATAGAAAGATCTGAGGGTTGATATCACACCGAACCTGTCCCCAGAGGCCCACATCAAAAGGATATCATCAGCGGCATATGCTAGATTGGCCAACATAAGAACTGTCTTTAGAAACTTGTGTAATGAATCATTCAGAACCTTATATACCACTTACGTTAGACAAATGCTGGAGTATGCAGCTCCAACTTGTTCAGACATTAAAACAAAAGACAAAGTTAGAGAAGATTCAGAGGTATGCCACAAGACTAGTACCCGAACTGATTTTTTTTATTAATACATGAGGTACATCTGTATTAGCGCAGCTACCCTAGACAATATGAAGTGGAGTACAGTGTGTCAGAAAAGCTAACTAGGTGATGCTAAAAATCCCCATCACACAGGATGGTTAGTCACACAGAGGCATGTGATAAGCAGTCTGCACTGGCAGACTCCGGAAGCATTTTGAGGATATCATCAACACAAGATTGAATAAGGCAGCAATGGTAATACAAGTCCCCATCTCGCAGGATGGTTAGTCATACAGGGCCATATGTTTAGTAGCCTGCACTGGCAAATTTTGGGTACACTGTGAGGATATCTTCAAGAATACGAGAGTGAATAAAGTAATTGCAAAGCTCCAGGTACCTCATGCCAACTGGTCTGAAAGGTCTAATAACTGGGCATTCAGTGATGTAGTGCGGGAGATCGTGCCGTAGTTCCTGCTCACAGAGTTTGCAACTGGAGTGCTCAGGATTGGGAGATCCGTCACCTGCAGTCACCTGCCACAGGTAACGGTAACCCAACCTGATTCTTGCAACCACTGTGTCGCACAGTCTAGTGGACGTTTTGTGCTGCCCATAGATATAGGTTTCAGATCTGAACAGAGGAATCAGCTACGATGAAAATCTACAGAAGCTAAACCTCACGTCCCTTGAAGACAAGAGTAAGTAGACATTATAACCACCTACAAAATTCTCAGTTGAATTGACGGAATAGACATAGACAAACTATTCAGTACGGGTGGAACGCGAACAAGGGGACACAGGTAGAAACTTAGTATCCAAATGAGCCACCGAGACATTAGAAAGAATGTTTTCAGTGCCAGAAATGTTAACAGATGCACTAGGCAGTGATGTGGTGGAGGCTGACTCCATACACAGTTTCAAATGCAGATATGATAAGAGCCCAGAAGGCTCAGAAATCTGTACACCAATTGAGTAACAGTTGAGAAGCAGGACCAAAGAGCCGAAGCTCAACACACGCAAACACAACTAGGTGAGTACACATTGAAGACATTACACTTTGATGTGCTCCCTGGAAAGTTCTTTATATTCTATAATTTCTCATCTAAAAGATTTTTCTTAAACCTGTTCTTTGCATCTGGAATTTTTTGTTTTTTGAGGGGCATTAGATGGCAGTATTTACATTCAGATTCGTCTGAATATCAGCGAGAGCTTGGCCGTGTATCCAGCACTAGGCTCCCTACCTGCCCTACCTGATGAGAGCACCAGGACACAGTTTCCGCCTTACGTAGGAGGTAAGGACCAAGAACCTTGACCGCTTGTAAACAGCTTCAAAGAGGTGGAGGAGCGCTCAGCTTCAAGCTACAACTCAGCAATTTTCCGCTGGCACTATATTATTGTTTATCATTCAAGTTTTTCCGGTCTACAAAAATAAGAAATGCCAAGAAAAACAAACAATGCACTAAACCAAACAGAGAGAGAGAGGGGGCGCCGCCGAAACGTGGATCAACTTGACTATGGGGGCGTCTTATCTTGAGATTATCTTGAGAAGATTTCGGGGCTATAGTGTCCCCGCGGCCCGGTCCTCGACCAGGCCTCCACCCCCAGGAAGCAGCCCGTGACAGCTGACTAACACCCAGGTACCTATTTTACTGCTAGGCAACAGGGGCATAGGATGAAAGAAATTTTGCCCATTGTTTCTCGCCGGCGCCTGGGATCGAACCCAGGATCAGAAGACCAGCGTGCTGTCCGCTCGGCCGACCGGCATCAACTGGCAGTTTGACTAGGCTAATAACAACAAACACATTTTAGAAGGTTGGGTTTAAGGGTGGAAAAAAAAACAATTTAAGCTGTTGGACAAATGGGGCTCGAACGCCGTTCCTACAAGATGCGAGTCGACGTGTCTCCCAGTATCACCCCAACCAATCCTCTTACAAAGAACGTCGCTTTTCGCACGTATGCGTTACTAAGGCCAAAAATCGTTGTACTAGAAAATGGAAGCGGGTCGCGAAAGTGACTTACAGTCCCGTTTTCTGTTTTGGGTCCTCTGGCTTAGTCTGTTAGCTTAGGAGACAATTTATATTAACCGTTTTCTTGGCGTTTTGAAACCTTAGGAGAGGCTGATCACCCAGTGTGTGGGTGTGTTGTGAACATGCGCAGTTGTGAACATGCGCAGTTGTGAACATGCGCAGTTGTGAACATGCGCAGTTGTGAACATGCGCAGTTGTGAACATGCGCAATCGTGAACATGCGCAGTTGTGAACATGCGCAGTTGTGAACATGCGCAGTTGTGAACATGCGCAGTTGTGAGCATGCGCAGTTGTGAGCATGCGCAGTTGTGAACATGCGCAGTTGTGAACATGCGCAGTTGTGAACATGCGCAGTTGTGAACATGCGCAATCGTGAACATGCGCAGGTGTGAACATGCGCAATCGTGAACATGCGCAGTTGTGAACATGCGCAGTTGTGAACATGTGCAATTGTGAACATGTGCAATTGTGAACATGCGCAATTGTGAACATGCGCAATCGTGAACATGCGCAATCGTGAACATGCGCAGTTGTGAACATGCGCAGTTGTGAACATGCGCAATCGTGAACATGCGCAGTTGTGAACATGCGCAGTTGTGAACATGCGCAGTTGTGAACATGCGCAGTTGTGAACATGCGCAATTGTGAACATGCGCAGTTGTGAACATGCGCAGTTGTGAACATGCGCAGCTGTGAGCATGCGCAGTTACCCCGTAACACGATGACCCATCTCTCCTTTCCACCTGTCTGATGAGAAGTTGACAGCAGAACAGCAGCGCCAGGATGTATTAAAAAAATGATGACCAACCTCATAAGATGGAGAAGCAACGACCATTCGACGATAACACGACGTAATAATGGTCCAAGGCGGACCGAAACGTCTTCGCTTCACCATCTACTGAGTTGTGGTTCGGTCATTATATCTTAAGCCACGTTATTGTGACTCATCGCCTGTATAAGGAAGGCATTAGGTGAGAGATTTATCCCGCCGCAGCCTCCGGCTTGGTGATTGGGAGAGGACTGATGGATACTTCGTAAGGTACTTCGAAAGGTACAATGGAATGGTGAATTGTGGTGCCCTGGAGATGTCGTGGTGTGTGTGTGTGTGTGTGTGTGTGTGTGTGTGTGTGTGTGTGTGTGTGTGTGTGTGTACTCATCTAATTGTACTCATCTAATTGTGCTTGCGGGGGTTGAACTTTGTCTCTTTGGTCCCGCCTCTCAACTGTCAATCAACTGGTGTACAGGTTCCTGAGCCTACTGGGTTCTATCATATCTACATTTGAAACTGTGTATGGAGTCAGCCTCCACCACATGTGTGTGTGTGTGTGTGTGTGTTGTGTGTGTGTGTGTGTGTGTGTGTGTGTGTGTGTGTGTGTGTGTGTGTGTGTGCGCGTGTGTGTGTGTGTGTGTGTGTGTGTGTGTGTGTGTGTGTGTGTGGGCGCTGTATCAGATAGTATCAGGTGAGTAATTGTATAACATTTACATTTAATGTAGTAGTAGTAGAAGTATGAGCATGATGGCCAATTTAGCCGGCTAGCGTAAGTCAGCTGGGTTATCTTGAGGTTATCTTGAGATGATTTCGGGGCTTGTTAGTGTCCCCGAGGCCCGGTCCTCGACCAGGCCTCCACCCCCAGGAAGCAGCCCGTGACAGCTGACTAACACCCAGGTACCTATTTTACTGCTAGGTAACAAGGGCAGAGGGTGAAAGAAACTCTGCCCATTGTTTCTCGCCGGCGCCTGGGATCGAACCCAGGAGCACAGGGTCACAAGTCCAGTGTGCTGTCTGCTCGGCCGACCGGCTCCCCGGATGGGTACTTACAATATTTAAGGTGATAAATAGGGTGTCTGGTGAGAATTCCTAATCGGAGATAAATGTGTCTAAACCCCCATTACAGACCATCTTGAAGTCTCCATTAGAGCCAGCAGTCACACACCCTTGTCCCCCCTGTCCCTAGGTCACTTTACCACTTTCTGCCCCTCGTTAAAGCACGTTAATCCGTGACTTTAGCCAACCAGAGCCCTCCTCGTGACCCCTGACCCCTTGTCTACACTATACAGCCTCGCATCAACCTCTCACACCTGCCCAACAATGACCCCAATATTCCTTTAATCCTCCTTAATCACACCCATACATAATCCTATCCCCAGTCCCCCCCCCCTCCTCTTCCTGAAGGAGCAGCTATTTAAACTACACGATGAGGTGATTGGGTTTTCAGGTTACAGCCCCGCTCCTGTGCCAGGTAAGTCCACAAACGGGCTCACCATAGCCCGTGCTACTTGCAACTTTTAGTTCCGAGTAGCTGAATCTTAAACAACAACAACGTGATTGTGTTTTACGGGCTATTCATGCCCGTGCCACCTCTCGGGTGGCTTAATCTTCATTATCAATCTGATTGTGTTGTCTACACACACCCTCAACTCTCCCGACCTAGTCAGCGGTCTTCAGCAGCTGGCCAAGCGTACTCTCGACTCTACTCGACTCTACTCGATTTACTCGACTCTACTCCCACGTCTCACTCTTCAATAATCGTCAGACCTATACAAATATACTTGTCGACAAAGCTGCTTCGATCTGGGATTCGAACACCGGTCCCGGCTGCATTCTGAGGACAAGAATTAGCACATAACTCTGCCTACCTCTCGATGAGATTAAACTCATTAACATGGGTTAGGCAGACTGAGAGTTGGTAAGAACGGCCAGACCTCCTTGGTGTGGTGTTACGGCCTGTAACACTCTCACATCTCTGGCTGTGTGGGGACACGTCTCTCTGTCTGTCTGTCTGTCTGTCTGTCTGTCTGTCTGTCTGAGGGGAAAGATGGATGCCAGGTTTTTGCTTGGATTTATGAGTGATGGATTTATTTACCTGTGTTGGTGAGTGATGAATTTACTCACCTATGTTGATGGCTAATGAATTCTCATTACTCATCCTCGACACTAATAAAACTAGTGGAACTCCCTTTAGCTATATTACAAATGTTTAAAAGATCGACGAACAAACTACAGGTCCTCTTAGTATTAGAGTCAGATTAATACAACTATATCCACCCCAGGGGAGGATAAAGTTATATCCCAGGTTGCAAATCTTTTACCCTGTGGCACAGCCGACTAGACCTCGTGCCTGGGGGAGCATCCACCGCATGGGTTCGAGCCTCCATCACGGCTCCTGTGGATGTGTTCTGCTAGTTATTGGAACGTACACCAAATACGAACAAGTTAAGCTTCTCACAAGCTACAAAATCCAGAATTCCTGACTAATCTTGGTCAATAAGATTACCTCACCCTCCTGGGTAATTACCTGGATATATTGCAACCTTAATTGCCACCCTCAACATTAGATTAGTGCGATGCCAGGGACTAATTCACTGCAATTAGGAAAGATTACGGAAACAAGGAATACGTCGAAGTCAAAACACAATATCTTTACCTGTTCTTGGAGGAAGTGACGATGGGCTCCTGTGAGGCGCTGGTGACGACTGTGTGTGACATCTGTCTCTCTCTGTGAGACCTCTATATCTGTGGTCTGTGAGACATCTGTGTCTCTGTGGTCTGTGAGACCTCCGTGTCTGTAGCATAGGCACGAACATGGAGGTGTAAGTCGCCACACCTAATAAGAGTGAGTGGTGGACATCTCTCTCTCTGAGGCTGACCAGTTGCTGGACATCACAGTTGAGGTTGCCCGCTGGGGGGGGGGGCCCCAAGACTGCCCTCTTAACCATTCAACAATTCATAACTGACAGGCCGCCCCCCCCCCCCCCCGCCACCTTCCGTCCCTCTGAATCAATTATAAAGACTATTTTTTTGACGAATATTTCGGGGGTCTATTTCGCGCATTGTGAAAACGTAAATTACTCTAGTGGATTAAGCAACGAGGCTGGATGTCTGTTTATTTGTGTTGGTGGGTGATGAGTTTACTCATGCGTGTGTTGGTGGGTGAAGGATTTACTCATCTGTGTTTCACTGTGTGATTCACTCATCAAGTTCTTCAACGCCGAGTCATTGTAGAGTCACAAACACACACGATGAATACGAAAGGGTTCAGAAGTTTCCAACGAGTTTCCTACCAGACCTGCGAGGGAAGAGGCAGGAACACGAATCTTCCAACAAAGACTGAAAGGAACTAGACCTGACGACGCTAGTAAAGAGGAGACCTGAGACATGACAGACAAACGAATGAGGAAGTGAGAAAATGTTCGCAATGATTACCAACAGAAGAAGAGGGCATAGTGAAAGCTTGACAATCAAATGAGTCATAGAGATGTTAGACGTTTCCATTCAGTTGGTAGTTGCAAAACAGAAACTAATTAGCAGGTTGTCTATGAAAAAAGATTCTATATGAAGAAAGATTGACGGAAATGGACCTTAATACATGGAGAAAAAAGTGAAGAAGGGAATTTAAGACATGATAACGACGTACAAGATACTAAAGGGGAATTGTTCGAATTAAAGAACAGTAGAATGTGTGGATATCATTGGAAACACAGAGATGACCCTCAGGCATGTCAGAAAGAACTTGTTCTGTCTAGGTGGATGTTGCCGAAGCCAATTCGATACACAGCTTTAAATGTAAATATGATGGGGGAAATGAGTGAAATGATTCACTGCCTCGAATATCTGATGGTCGAAGGCTGTGCTTTAAGACTAGGTGCTCTTAAAAATCTGCTTAAGAGCACAGGAGAGCACTTAGAGCACAAGAGAATAGAATATTAATTTAAGAGCACTTCCATGCTTGGAAATGCAAGCTAAACTAGGTGAGTACAAGTAGGTGGGCCCGCACACAAACTCACACTCACTCACACACACACACACACACACACACACACAACACGCACACACACACACACACCAACACACACGGGGCCTCGCGGCTGAGTGGACAGCGCTCTGGAGTCGTGGTCCTAAGGGGCCCGGGTTCGATTCGGCAGAGCAGAAAACAAATGGGCAGAGTTTTTTCAACCCTGATGCCCCACTCCTACACCAAGCAGTACATAGGTACCTGGGAGTTAGATATCTGCTACGGCTGCTTCCTGGGGATGTGTGTGCGTGTGTTCGAAATATATGTAATAGAAATAGAGGAAAAATAAATTGGTTAGAAAGGCGGGGTCCAAGAGCTAATAGATGGATTTGCAGAAACAAATAGTAAATACACACACACACAATATATAGTGGCTATAAAGGCCGGGTCCCAGACCTAAAGATCGATCTTGCAGGAACAAATAGGTGAGTACACACACACACACTACACCACTGAATATTTTAATATTATTTCATGAAAAAAATATTACACATCAAACCCCAGATTGAAAGAAAACAACCTATTTTGCATCGGTGATGTACCTGGCACGGAGAATCGAATAATGTTTTTTGGGAAAAAAATAATACTACACCAGGGGAAACTGTCCATGATACGGCTGGTGACAGATTGTGTTATTTTCCTGTCGT
>WNGS01086529.1:0-11918 GCA_020271785.1 Procambarus virginalis
TATTTGATGGAACGTTGAGTCAAAATTCCAAAGCATCGATGAAGAACTTTTTGAGATTACAGCATGTGTTGCTTTTACATCTAACAGATGGCACTGTTTTCCCCCCAAAAATATTTTTTCCTGGCACAGGTGAGGCATGTATATAGTAGGCATATAAAAACACGCGCCTATTCGAATGTATCGTTGTGTCAAAATTTCAAAGCAATCGGCAAAGAGGTTTTGAAGATTTCACTCACATGAAAAACACAGTTTAAAAAAAAACCTGTTTTCCGGTCTCAGGTGTGACATCTATATAGTATGTATATAAAAACCCGCTCGGATGCGAATGGAATGTTGTGTGAAAATTTCAAAGCAATCGGTGATGAAAATTCAGAGATTAGCGATTTTGAACAAACGACCATATACATTTTAATTTATATTGATAGATTATTATTATTATTATATTATTATTATTATTATTATTATTATTGTTGGATATCTAGGGCTTGAACTCAGAAATTAAATTATTTGATTATTGTATTGAAAGAAATAGAAGGACCACCCTCTTTTGAGAAAAGAGGGAAAACGAATAATAGTGATCATTAGAATGACACTAGAGAACCAGTGTCTATGGAAACTCATTCAAAGAATAATCACTTGAAAATAATGAAGACTGTATTATTAATTAAAGCCAAAGCCTCAAATATCAACATTGGGGGGTTATTTCTAGAAGTTCATATATATCTAGGAACCAGTGTGGTTCGTCACTAGTTCATTGTTGGATTAATAACATGAGAAATCTAAACTACAATAGATTCAAATATATGGTAATTCAAATCATGAATATTAAAGATCATTAATCACTGAGCATAAACACTGAGCACAGTTAGAGCATAAACATTAATTCCAAATCTGGCAATAATTATTCAATGTAAAGATTCTATATGAATTATCTAAGAATCAATAATCAGGTTGAATAAATTTGTACGAAAAATGTGTCTTAGCTGTAAGACGATTTCTATAATGCCAGTTCGTCATTCGTCCTCGTGGTCACGGGATCCCAATAAAGAAAGAACCCGAGGGGAATAACACGACTGATGAGAACCTTGCTGGCACCTCGTATACACGCTGCAATCAAGAGAATTTAAGTAGCAATTGATTAGGCTACGAATTATTTTCAGGTATTCATGAAACTGAGTAACATAAAGAAATTTACTCACATTGTGTGGTAGTTAATTTCGCATCCTAACGACAGACTACTCATAAATATACAATCTCTAGTGATGCATCAAACCAGAATTCTATACTTAGCTGAGTGTATTAAATACTGAAGTCTGCCAAGATCGCGTCAGCCGATCCCAAGCATTCACTGCTGTGCACACGTAATTACGGGTCGTGGCTTCAATTGTTGACGCGTTATTAACTGGCTGGGCACTAGAGAACACATGGATAAGTAATTGTTACTTGTTAACTGGGTGTCAACGTAATTCTTGTCGATAAGAACTCCCAGTCGCCATCATGCGTCTCGCCACTCTCCACGCCAGGGCTGCCTCCTCAGTAGGTAATTGCGTCTCCTCCCTCAACCCTCTCTCGCATTCACCGCAGAAATTATTAATCACGAATTATTCTTTTCCGCGCAATTATGGATGAAATGCAATAATAGGAACTGGGTTGCAATTATATGGATTAAATAATTATAATATTCTCGATAAATGATCTCTAACGAGAAATGGAGATGATATTTATACTCTCCATAGCATTCGATCGTAACAAAATAAAAACTGTTACTAAATAATTTCAATTAATAACTCTCGGTTTTACATGATCGGGAGTCATATTATCAGCAATAGGCTCAGATTAAATCATATTAACACTATCGTTAGTGGTATTAATAACTACTGTAATTAGTGTAGTGATGATGAGTTATTATAATACAATAATAGATGATAAGTGTTGGAAATTTCCAACATAACTCCGGGGGGAGGAAACTCGGGTCACAGTGCCATGTTGAGTACTGACGTACCTATCCCGAAGTTAGTATTAAGGTTAGTATGTTAGTACGTTAGTACACACATAACGGATGTCCCGTAATTGTCAAGGACATACAAGAATTTAAGACATGAAATTTAATGTCATAGTTTATAACTTACACAAACAAATTAATGATTAAATCATACAATTTAAGTAACTGAGAATCCACTGTGAGGTGAATGTCTGGGTCATGGTGACTGGTAACTGATTTGTTACTAGACATCACAACACAGTATCATCATGATTACTCAAATTGGATGAAAAATTATTTGCTCTTAGTCAGAGCTATAATAGGCTTGTAGTTTCCTTTTACACTGTTGAGCAGCTGCTCTAGTGGGGCGGGTGCTCGGTGGATCAGAATTGTTATCCTCAGAAACTGTTGAAGCTGGTTCTGATAAACACTCTCGTTCTGCTAATTCGAGAGGTACCAACTTCTCTAATGTCTTTAGGGTAGTAGTGCCTCGGCACAAAACACGTACTACTCTCAGGATGCCTTGGTGATCTGGGTGGATTGCAACAAATTTGCCTATAGGCCATTCTGACCTTGGTCCATCACTGTCAACTAATACTAGGTCTCCTGGTTTAAGTTGTACTTTATTATAGGGCTCGAAGCTCCATAGTGGTACTCTCGTAGAGCGGTGAGGTACTCTCGAGTCCACACCTCATTCCACCTTTCAATTACTCTCGAGAGATGTTGGTAACTTTGTACTAAGTCACTCCTGGTTACATAGGAAGGGTCGATGGAGTCCTCTTCTGCCAAAGGTATCAGAGGGCTCAGCAGGCCTCCATGTATTAAATGCGAGGGACTCAGAGGCTCTCCCTGTGAGAAATCATCTGATAGATAAGTTAATGGGCGATTGTTGACTCGCGCCTCAATTTCCACGACGAGTGTTTGGAGTTCGGAGTAACTAATTTTCTGTCGATGCAAGGTCTTCCTTAAACATTTCTTGACAGTCCCTATCATACGTTCGTAGAACCCACCTTGCCAGGGGGCTCTGGGAGCAATAAATTTCCAGTGGCATTGTCGTCTCTGCATGACAGACTGCACTTCTGGATGATTCCATATCTCTCGTAAGCAGGCTTCTCCTGCCACAAAATTTGAACCATTATACGATACCATGAGTTTGGGACATGATCTGCGAGCTGCAAATCTACGAAAAGCTTGGATCTAGGCTTCGGCACTCATGTCAGAAGTCACTTCTAGATGTACGCCTCGTGTGGTAGCACATGTGAAGAGGCAAATATAAGCTTTCACTGGTATCTTATCTGGATTGCCAGTGAGAAGCAAGGCTCCTGTGTAATCGACACCAGTGGTCTCAAACGGACGAAGATGAACTACTCTCTCTTTAGGGAGTGGTGGAGGTCCTGGGTAAGGACATACACGAGCGTCGTAGCGTTTGCAGATTACACAGAACTTAATGATTGATTTGACAGTTTGACGACCTTGAGGAAGCCAATATTTCTGTCTGAGGTCGGTGAGAGTGTCTAACACTCCACCATGCAAAGTACCATATTGATGGTGATGTAAAACTAGAAGTTTTGTAATAATGTGGTGACGTGGTAGAAGGATCGGATTCTTTGTGTCCAAATCAATTTTTGCATGAAGCAAACGTCCTCCACACCTTAATATATTATGAGTGTTGGTATCATACCAGATACCTAGAGACTTGGTTAATTTATCTGGAAGATTTTCATATTCACTTCCATATGTCTCTTGTTGTGCACGTTTGATCCAGTAGATGATAGGATTGGGAACTTGTCTGATTCCTATCTTAGCAAGAAAGTCAAACACATGTGCTGTCACTCTTAATAACTTACTCAAGTTAGAATAATTGTGAGGATTAATAGCTGAGATTCGATGAGGTTCTGGTCTTTCATGGGAGTAGTGATACTGGTCACTATGACTTGTGGTTTCTGTTTGGCCACTGACCACTAACAAGCCATGAAGGTCCATTAAACCACATCGAAGACTTACTTAGCTGTTTAAATGTTAAACCTCTTGATAAGTAATCTGCAGGATTGTCCTTAGTGGGGACATGTCTGAATTTATATCCAGCAGATAATTCATGAATTTCTCTAACACGATTACTAACGTAGGGAGTTTTATTGTTGTTATTTCTTACCCATTGTAAGACTGCCTCATTGTCTGACGACACTATGATTTCACCAAAGTGGATATTATTGAGTGTCTTGGTCAGGCAATGAGCCAATCTTACTCCCACTAGCAATGCAGTTAACTCCATTTGAGGTAAAGATCTCTTCTTGATTGGAGCAACTCTTGCTTTAGATGTGAGTAAAATTGATTGTGCACTATTGACTAAGTAGGCTGCAGCGCCATACGCTTTGCCAGAGGCATCGCAAAAAACGTGCAAATTTGTAGGTAAGGTTTGTCCTGATGCATTACGAGGAAATTTCAAAACACCTAATTGATTGAAATCTGTTGCGAGTATTTGCCATTTATCTTGCAACTCAATTTACAACTGATCATCCCATCCCATATGTTTCTGCCAGCATTCCTACATTAGGAGTTTGCCCTTTATTAATATAGGACTAAGTAAGCCTAAAGGGTCAAATGGTTGACTGACATACGAGAGTAATTTTCTCATGGTAAGGGATGAATTATTGGTTTGTACTGACTTGACATTCATCTCATCAGTACCTGTGTTCCATTCCACGCCCAGAACTTTTAATTGATTAGGCACCTGATAACCTGGAAATTCTTTCTCGATTATCTGGTTTAATGATTTATTGTTTGAGGCCCATGATTGTAGTGGCATATTGGCTCCTAATAACTCACGGTTAGCCTCATGGTAAATTTCTACCAATTTGGATTTGTCATTAGTAGTTCCCTGGAAATTATCGACATACAAGTTGTCACTGATCTCTGCCTTATAAGGGCTATTTGACTTCTTCAAATGTGTATCTAATGTGGCTTGAAGTAGAAACGGTGAGGAAGTCGCTCCAAAAAGCACTGAGGCAAACCGGTAGGTTATGACATCACTGTCAGGATCCATGGGATCCTTAATCCAGAGAAATTTGGTGTAATTACGATCCTCTTCTTGCAAGCCTACTCTAAGGAAAGCTTTACTGATATCAGCAGTATAAACGAAAATACCAGTACGGAATCCTAACAGTACATCATGTAGCCTTTGTGTTAGGCTAGGTCCCGTTTGGAGACATTCATTCAAAGACACGCTGTTTGCCTTCACTTTGGCACTACAGTTGAAAACAATACGTATTGGCGTTGTCAATGAATCTTTCACCACAGCGTGATGGGGTAAATAGTGACCTGTTTTTCTGTCATCATTATCAACAACTTCGATAAATTTACTGCTGAGTTGTTGCTGAATTAATTGATGATACATATTTAATTTATCTGGCTGTTTCTTCAGCCGTATTAATTGTGACTGTAATTGAGAGGCTGCCATGAAATAATTAACTGAAAGTTGTGGATGATTCAACTTCCATGGCAGTCTCACCCAGTATTGTTTGTCTTTATAAACAACTGTATCCAGGTATTGCTGGTAAGTTCACATATCATCAGGACTTGGTTGTTCAGGGACAATACCTAAAGTGTCTAAATCCCACAGACGATGTACAGGTGGATCAGACTCATTATCTTCAGATATTTCTCTGAAATGTAAGGGTGACTGTTCCAAGCCTAGTCACACCACTATTGCATTGTTAGCTTGTTTGTTGATTGATGCTGGTTTTTGTTGGAAAAGCACCGGTCCAGTAAGCAACTTGCCTCCAGCAGATGACAACAAATTCATTCCGTGTTGTCTGGTGCATCCAGTTATAAATTTATAATAATGGTCAGCGCCTATAAGTATACCAACATATGTGAGGCAGTCAGAATTTATTTTGTGATCTGCTAGCCTCATGCGGTTTCGTCTGAGATATCTCGCAGTGCGAGCTAGTCCTGTGACCTGCAGGTCTGAAGGAAGTTTATCTACTACTACCGCTTGTATTGGACTAGTGGAAGATCCAAGTTTCACTAACACCTTGACTACTTGGTATTCATGAGGTCCACTATTAGTCAAGAACCCAGAAATATTCAGTCTCACACTTTTGGCAGGTTTTAATTTTAACTGCTCGACTAATTGTTGCGTGATGAATTTTTTTTTTTTTTTTATTAATTCCTTAGGTACATCTGCATTAGTGCAGCTACCCTAGACTATATGAAGTGGAGTACAGTGTGTCAAAAAGCTAACTAGTTGATGCTAAGAAATCCCCATCACACAGGATGGTTAGTCATACAGAGGCATGTGATAAGCAGTCTGCACTGGCAGATTCCGGATGCATTTTGAGGATATCATCAACACTAGATTGAATAAGGTAGCAGTGGTAATAAAGGTCCCCATCTCGCAGGATGGTTAGTCATACAGGGCCATATGTTTAGTAGCCTGCACTGGCAAATTTTGGGTACACTGTGAGGATATCTTCAAGAATACGAGAGTGAATAAAGTAATTGCAAAGCTCCAGGTACCTCATGCCAACTGGTCTGAAAGGTCTAATAACTGGGCATTCAGTGATGTAGTGCGGGAGATCGTGCCATAGTTCCTGCTCACAGAGTTTGCAACTGGAGTGCTCAGGATTGGGAGATCCGTCACCTGCAGCCACCTGCCACAGGTAACGGTAACCCAACCTGATCCTTGCAACCACTGTGTCGCACAGTCTAGTGGACGTTTTGTGCTGCCCATAGATGTAGGTTTCAGATCTGAACAAATCATAGCTTTTTATACTAGTACTTTCAGGTCGTTGGGAGTCAGTAAGTTCTTTCCTATCAGATCTGAATGTTTGGATCAATACAGTTTTGACAGCAGAGATGGGGATACCTAGATCTAAGTCAACTTCAAACTTGTTACACGCTAATTTGGCTGCAATGTCTGTTTCATTATGATGTAAATATAATCCATCATAATTGCGTGATGAAGGTTTTCTGTGATCCTTCATCAAAGAGACCTCTAGTGTTAACCCTAGATTTCCTGTCTATTAGTTTGAGTTGAGCTGTAGGCAGAGTGGTATTATTGCCTGACTCAGTAGCAAGTACACTTATTTCTTGATGTACCTTGCAATATTGTACTGTGGTAGAATTCATAGAATTCTCCCTAGGTGTCACAGATTGGGTAGAAATTTTTCTACATAAGGCATAATGATGTACACCTTTGTGGCATTTACTGCATAACCCTAGCTGCACAACACATTTACTAGGATCATGAGAACCCATGCACTTGGTGCATCTGTGTAATTCTTGGAGTTGTTTAATCCTGGTATTAAAGTTAGGATAAACAGTGCATTTGTAGGTGAAATGTTCTTGATCACAGAACAGACACCATCTTTCTCTGGCCGGGTTTGTCCTTTTAGTAGACACATCAGTTGTAGTGTCAGAGGGAGATACAGAATAAATACCTACACTACCACTCCCTTTTCCAGTGGATGGAGTAGTCTTAGGCTTGGCTTTATTGGATTTATTCAAAGTCAATTTGGGTTTGACTGAGTTGTCAATGTTAGGTGGTTTAGACTCAGGTTTAATCTTATCCTGAGTTTTCAACCTGTTAACCGTTATTCTCAGCCCCTCGAATATTTGCTCGAGAGTGAGAAACTCGGTTTTATAATGTGAGCAGATTTCTGCTAAGATATTTCGAAGTATTTCCTCTGCAAAGTAACTTGATTGACCATTCTGAGGCTGGCACATCAACTTTAGTACCTAAGGCCTTCACTAGAGACTCTACTTCTAGCCTGAAGCTTTGAAGTGAGTCTGGTCTATTACTTGGTGCATTCAGATCTAGCAACTGGTAATAAAGTTAGCTATACTTAACTCCTTGTTGCAATAATTCAACTTCAGTAGTTTTATAGCTTCCTCATAATTACTCTCAGTGAGAGCTAAGTTATTTATGACCTTTTTAGCCTCCCATTTGGAAGACAAATCAGGTATGAAAATTTAGAAACTGGGTCAAGATAAGACCTGTTATGGATATGACTTCAAATGAAGTCCAAAATGTGTCCCAATTTTCTTCATCTGCCCTGCAAATGTAGGTAAGTCTAAAGTAGGTAAGACGAACCTCAGGTAATTGATTACTGATTGAGACATTAGTATTTGTATTGGATTGATGGTTTACTATACTGGATAGTACATCAAATTTATCTTGAGTCTCATCTGCATACTGGGAATATTTGCTATAATTTGATCTAGTTCCTCAAGATCAGTTTCATTGCCATTCAGTGAGTCGAGATAAGACTGGCTTGCAGATTTAACTTGATCAAATTTAAGAATAGCTACTCTCACTGATGTTTCTAGTAGATAGTAATCAATGGGAGTCCTTTAGACAAGCCATCAGACTTACTAATTAGTCTAGTTAAATGATCTTTGAGGCCAATATAGGTTCTCCTTAATTGCTCAGGAGTAGCAATGTTAGCTTTAAGTCCAAATTTCATAGGACATGATTGAATATTACTAATGAAGCTGGGATACTTGTTCATTAGTTGATAATTAATATTGAGTATAGTCTGAATCAATTCTGGCTAAATTAAACTCTACCTCACTTTGAGGTTAAATGTCCCTACCTAACAGTATGTAGCTAAAGATTTTGAGTGGTGCTTGCATGTCACCATTACTTTCATCCGGCTAGCTCATCTTATCACCATTAGATGTAATGGTGATCATACAGCAGCACTCAAATCCACACACAAAAATAATGAGTACACAAATAATTAATATGGGTACACTCTAATCAAGTTACTGTAATGTTTGAATCCCACCCTTGGTAGGTCAGCACAAAAATGTTAATGTATGTACTACTCATTAGTACAGGACTAGTTGTAAGATTTTCTTGGATTGTATCCAGTTCGAAGAGACCAAAATGCTGTTTTGGTTTCTGAAAACGGATATAGTTTAATGTTAATTGGTATGTATCCGGTTCGCGAAGAACCAAATGTTGGATATCTGGGGCTTGAACTCGGAAATTAAATATTGATTATTGTATTGAAGAAATCGAAGGACCACCCTCTTTTGAGAAAAGAGGGAAACCGATAATAGTGATCATTAGAATGACACTAGAGACCCAGTGTCTATGGAAACTCATTCAAAGAATAATCACTTGAAAATAATAAACTGTATTATTAATTAAAGCCAAGCCTCAAATATCAACATTGGGGGTTTATTTCTAGAAGTTCATATATATCTAGGAACCAGTGTGGTCGTCACTAGTTCATTGTTGGATTAATAACATGAGAAATCTAAACTACAATAGATTCAAATATGTAATTCAAATCATGAATATTAAAGATCATTAATCACTGAGCATAAACACTGAGCACAGTTAGAGCATAAACATTAATTCCCAAATCTGGCAATAATTATTCAATGTAAAGATTCTATATGAATTATCTAAGAATCAATAATCAGGTTGAATAAATTTGTACAAAAATGTGTCTTAGCTGTAAGACGATTTCTATAATGCCAGTTTGTCATTCGTCCTCGTGGTCACGGTATCCCAATAAAGAAAGAACCCGAGGTGAAAACAACGATGATGAACCTTGCTGGCACCTCGTATACATGCTGCAATCAAGAGAATTTAAGTAGCAATTGATTAGGCTACGAATTATTTTCAGATATTCATGAAACTGAGTAACAAAAGAAATTTACTCACATTGTGTGGTGGTTAATTTCACATCCTAACGACAGACTACTCATAATTATACATCTCGAGTGATGCATCAACCAGAATTCTATACTTAGCTGAGCGTATTAAAACTGAAGTCTGCCGAGATCGCGTCAGCCGATCCCAAGCATTCACTGCTGTGCACATGTAATTATGGGTCGTGGCATCAATTGTTGACGAGTTATTAACTCGCTGGCACTAGAGAACACATGGATAAGTAATTGTTACTTGTTAACTGGTATCACGTAATTCTTGTCGATAAGAACTCCCAGTCGCCATCATGAGTCTCACCACTCACCACGCCAGGGCTGCCTCCTCAGTAGTAATGGCGTCTCCTCCCTCAACCCGCTCTCGCATTCACCGCAGAATTATTAATCACGAATTATTCTTTTCCGCGCAATTATGGATGAATGCAATAATAGGAACTGGGTTGCAATTATAGGGATTTAATATTATATTATTCTCGATAAATGATCTCTAACGAGAAATGGAGATGATATTTATACTCTCCATAGCATTNATATATATATATATATATATATATATATATATCTTGTACCTAGTAGCCAGAACGCACTTCTGGGCCTACTATGCAAGGCTCGATTTGCCTAATAGAGCGAGTTATTTTATTTATTTTCGATAACTTGTCCCCAATTAGTTTTTTCACTAATTATTATTATATTGTATTAAGAACAAATTATTGACTTAGTTGTGTTAGTTTAGGTTAGGTTGGTAGGGTTGGTTAAGTTTCTTTCATATATCTACATTAGTGTTAACTCATGATAACGTTCCTTTTAATTACATCTTTCAGGATTCTTTCTAATGTTTTATTAGCCGCGAAAAAGAAGTTCTTGTAAAACATTCTAATAGGAGGTACAGGTGTTTTTCCTGGTTGTTTCTTCTTATATTGCATGACGTGTCAACTTCTGTTTGATAACGTCTTTAACATAACCGTTAGAGGAGCCATTATTGATTAGGATCTGCCTTACTTTACAGTGTTCCTCGTCGACCTGGTTCCATCCTGAACTGTGAGTTAGAGCTCAGTCGATGTAGGCGTTGACAGCACTCTGCTTGTACCGGATAAGTACAAGTAGAGTGCTGTGATTCCGTGCAGTTACTCTTAGCATTAAGGCTCATTTCTATGTTTGTTTCCCTAATGTAGACTGCAGTATGAAAGTCTACATTAATTTCTGTGACTGTTACATCTAGAAAGGGGAACTTCCCATTACTCTCCATCTCATAAGTGAAACTTAACCAGGAATTTTGCTGGAAATGCCTCCTTCAACTGTTGCAAACGTCCGACATTAGGTACCTGCATAAATATATTTTCAACATACCTGCAGTGAATATATATATATACACTAAAAGAATAGGGGTGGTAGGAGAAGAAATATCAAAGTGTTCAGTGAGGATCCACAAGGTCTTCCCTGAGTGCTCTTTATTTTCTTCTCTGAGGCTATGGGTCCCTACACTTGCACCAGAGGTGGTCCCCCAATATGTGTATTATAAATATTTATATATTTATCTGCATTGTTAGATCATTTATTCTAACTAAATAATATTTATTATTATTATTATTATTATAACACAGAGAGTAATTACACTAACATGATGTATCAATTAGAAAATACGGAGAGTCGTGATGATTTTTCGAACCGATGTGGTGGGTAGTCCCATCGCTAATTATTATTACTAGCAGTACTAGGCCACGCATTGCTGTCGCTCAGCAACGCATGTGCATTGCTGAGCCACAGCAACCTTCCCTGTCCCCCAGTCCTCCCCACCATTCCCCCCTCACCCATCTCCTCGGCCTCCCAACCATTCCCCACTCCACAGTTCCCCTCGCCCTCCCCACCATTCCCCACTCCACCATCCCCTCTTCCTTCCCACTATGCCCTACTTCAATGTCCCTTTGATCTCCCCACCATTCTCCATTCCCCTATCCCTTCGTCCCCACCATCTCAAACTCCCCTGTCCCCTCGTCCTTCCCCCCCATTACCCCCTACCTTGTTCCCTCGTCCTCCCCACCATCTCTTCCGTCCCCTCGTCATCTCCACCATTCACCACTCACTCGTCCGATGCCTTCCCAAAAGGTCTGATATTCCCATCAGAAAATTGGGAACATCACGTGATCTGATGTTCCCATCACTGATATATAAGAAAAACAGTTAACAAATAAAACGAAAATATGAAAAAAATAAAAAATAAACTATACTCACGAAATGAACGGAATGGTAAACAACA
>WNGS01086534.1:0-17900 GCA_020271785.1 Procambarus virginalis
ACAAAGACACCAGCCTCACGTGTGACAAAGACACCAGCCTCACGTGTGACAAAGACACCAGCCTCACGTGTGACAAAGACACCAGCCTCACGTGTGACAAAGACACCAGCCTCACGTGTGTGACAAAGACACCAGCCTCCCGTGTGACAAAGACACTAGCCTCACGTGTGACAAAGACACCAGCCTCACGTGTGACAAAGACACCAGCCTGTGTGACAAAGACACCAGCCTCACGTGTGACAAAGACACCAGCTCACGTGTGACAAAGACCACCAGCCTCTCACGTGTGACAAAGACACCAGCCTCACGTGTGACAAAGACACCAGCCTCACGTGTGACAAAGACACCAGCCTCACGTGTGACAAAGACACCAGCCTCACGTGTGACAAAGACACCAGCCTCACGTGTGACACCAGCCTCACGTGTGACAAAGACACCAGCCTCACGTGTGACAAAGACACCAGCCTCACGTGTGACAAAGACACCAGCCTCACGTGTGACAAAGACACCAGCCTCACGTGTGACAAAGACACCAGCCTCACGTGTGACAAAGACACCAGCCTCACGTGTGACAAAGACACCAGCCTCACGTGTGACCACCAGCCTCCACGTGTGACAAAGACACAGCCTCACGTGTGACAAAGACACCAGCCTCACGTGTGACACCAGCCTCACGTGTGACAAAGACACCAGCCTCACGTAAGACACCAGCCTCAGTGTGACACCAGCCTCCCGTGTGACAAAGACACCAGCCTCACGTGTGACAAAGACACCAGCCTCACGTGTGACACCAGCCTCACGTGTGACAAAGACACCAGCCTCACGTGTGACACCAGCCTCACGTGTGACAAAGACACAGCCTACGTGTGACAAAGACACCAGCCTCACGTGTGACACCAGCCTCCCGTGTGACAAAGACACCAGCCTCACGTGTGACAAAGACACCAGCCTCACGTGTGACAAAGACACCAGCCTCACGTGTGACAAAGACACCAGCCTCACGTGTACAAAGACACCAGCCTCACGTGTGACAAAGACACCAGCCTCACGTGTGACAAAGACACCAGCCTCACGTGTGACCCCCCCCCCAAAGACACCAGCCTCACGTGTGACAAAGACACAGCCTCACGTGTGACAAAGACACCAGCCTCACGTGTGACAAAGACACCAGCCTCACGTGTGACACCAGCCTCACGTGTGACAAAGACACCAGCCTCACGTGTGACAAAGACACCAGCCTCACGTGTGACAAAGACACCAGCCTCACGTGTGACAAAGACACCAGCCTCACGTGTGACAAAGACACCAGCCTCACGTGTGACAAAGACACCAGCCTCACGTGTGACAAAGACACCAGCCTCACGTGTGACAAAGACACCAGCCTCACGTGTGACAAAGACACCAGCCTCACGTGTGACAAAGACACCAGCCTCACGTGTGACAAAGACACTAGCCTCACGTGTGACAAAGACACCAGCCTCACGTGTGACAAAGACACCAGCCTCACGTGTGACAAAGACACCAGCCTCACGTGTGACAAAGACACCAGCCTCACGTGTGACAAAGACACCAGCCTCACGTGTGACAAAGACACCAGCCTCCGTGTGACAAAGACACCAGCCTCACGTGTGACAAAGACACCAGCCTCACGTGTGACAAAGACACCAGCCTCACGTGTGACAAAGACACCAGCCTCACGTGTGACACCAGCCTCACGTGTGACAAAGACACCAGCCTCACGTGTGACAAAGACACCAGCCTCACGTGTGACAAAGACACCAGCCTCACGTGTGACAAAGACACCAGCCTCACGTGTGACAAAGACACCAGCCTCACGTGTGACAAAGACACCAGACCTCACGTGTGACAAAGACACCAGCCTCACGTGTGACAAAGACACCAGCCTCAGACACCACTCACGTGTGACACCAGCCTCACGTGTGACAAAGACACCAGCCTCACGTGTGACACCAGCCTCACGTGTGACAAAGACACCAGCCTCACGTGTGACAAAGACACCAGCCTCACGTGTGACAAAGACACCAGCCTCACGTGTGACAAAGACACCAGCCTCACGTGTGACAAAGACACCAGCCTCACGTGTGACAAAGACACCAGCCTCACGTGTGACAAAGACACCAGCCTCACGTGTGACAAAGACACCAGCCTCACGTGTGACAAAGACACCAGCCTCACGTGTGACAAAGACACCAGCCTCACGTGTGACAAAGACACCAGCCTCACGTGTGACAAAGACACCAGCCTCACGTGTGACACCAGCCTCACGTGTGACACCAGCCTCACGTGTGACAAAGACACCAGCCTCACGTGTGACAAAGACACCAGCCTCACGTGTGACAAAGACACCAGCCTCACGTGTGACACCAGCCTCACGTGTGACAAAGACACCAGCCTCACGTGTGACAAAGACACCAGCCTCACGTGTGACAAAGACACCAGCCTCACGTGTGACAAAGACACCAGCCTCACGTGTGACACCAGCCTCACGTGTGACAAAGACACCAGCCTCACGTGTGACAAAGACACCAGCCTCACGTGTGACAAAGACACCAGCCTCACGTGTGACAAAGACACCAGCCTCACGTGTGACACCAGCCTCACGTGTGACAAAGACACCAGCCTCACGTGTGACAAAGACACCAGCCTCACGTGTGACAAAGACACCAGCCTCACGTGTGACAAAGACACCAGCCTCACGTGTGACAAAGACACCAGCCTCACGTGTGACAAAGACACCAGCCTCACGTGTGACAAAGACACCAGCCTCACGTGTGACAAAGACACCAGCCTCACGTGTGACAAAGACACCAGCCTCACGTGTGACAAAGACACCAGCCTCACGTGTGACAAAGACACCAGCCTCACGTGTGACAAAGACACCAGCCTCACGTGTGACAAAGACACCAGCCTCACGTGTGACAAAGACACCAGCCTCACGTGTGACAAAGACACCAGCCTCACGTGTGACAAAGACACCAGCCTCACGTGTGACAAAGACACCAGCCTCACGTGTGACAAAGACACCAGCCTCACGTGTGACAAAGACACCAGCCTCACGTGTGACAAAGACACCAGCCTCACGTGTGACAAAGACACCAGCCTCACGTGTGACAAAGACACCAGCCTCACGTGTGACAAAGACACCAGCCTCACGTGTGACAAAGACACCAGCCTCACGTGTGACAAAGACACCAGCCTCACGTGTGACACCAGCCTCACGTGTGACAAAGACACCAGCCTCACGTGTGACAAAGACACCAGCCTCACGTGTGACAAAGACACCAGCCTCACGTGTGACAAAGACACCAGCCTCACGTGTGACAAAGACACCAGCCTCACGTGTGACAAAGACACCAGCCTCACGTGTGACAAAGACACCAGCCTCACGTGTGACAAAGACACCAGCCTCACGTGTGACAAAGACACCAGCCTCACGTGTGACAAAGACACCAGCCTCACGTGTGACAAAGACACCAGCCTCACGTGTGACAAAGACACCAGCCTCACGTGTGACAAAGACACCAGCCTCACGTGTGACAAAGACACCAGCCTCACGTGTGACAAAGACACCAGCCTCACGTGTGACAAAGACACCAGCCTCACGTGTGACAAAGACACCAGCCTCACGTGTGACAAAGACACCAGCCTCACGTGTGACACCAGCCTCACGTGTGACAAAGACACCAGCCTCACGTGTGACAAAGACACCAGCCTCACGTGTGACAAAGACACCAGCCTCACGTGTGACAAAGACACCAGCCTCACGTGTGACAAAGACACCAGCCTCACGTGTGACAAAGACACCAGCCTCACGTGTGACACCAGCCTCACGTGTGACAAAGACACCAGCCTCACGTGTGACAAAGACACCAGCCTCACGTGTGACACCAGCCTCACGTGTGACAAAGACACCAGCCTCACGTAAGACACCAGCCTCACGTGTGACACCAGCCTCACGTGTGACAAAGACACCAGCCTCACGTGTGACAAAGACACCAGCCTCACGTGTGACACCAGCCTCACGTGTGACAAAGACACCAGCCTCACGTGTGACACCAGCCTCACGTGTGACAAAGACACCAGCCTCACGTGTGACAAAGACACCAGCCTCACGTGTGACACCAGCCTCACGTGTGACAAAGACACCAGCCTCACGTGTGACAAAGACACCAGCCTCACGTGTGACAAAGACACCAGCCTCACGTGTGACAAAGACACCAGCCTCACGTGTGACAAAGACACCAGCCTCACGTGTGACAAAGACACCAGCCTCACGTGTGACAAAGACACCAGCCTCACGTGTGACAAAGACACCAGCCTCACGTGTGACAAAGACACCAGCCTCACGTGTGACAAAGACACCAGCCTCACGTGTGACAAAGACACCAGCCTCACGTGTGACAAAGACACCAGCCTCACGTGTGACAAAGACACCAGCCTCACGTGTGACAAAGACACCAGCCTCACGTGTGACACCAGCCTCACGTGTGACAAAGACACCAGCCTCACGTGTGACAAAGACACCAGCCTCACGTGTGACAAAGACACCAGCCTCACGTGTGACAAAGACACCAGCCTCACGTGTGACAAAGACACCAGCCTCACGTGTGACAAAGACACCAGCCTCACGTGTGACAAAGACACCAGCCTCACGTGTGACAAAGACACCAGCCTCACGTGTGACAAAGACACCAGCCTCACGTGTGACAAAGACACCAGCCTCACGTGTGACAAAGACACCAGCCTCACGTGTGACAAAGACACCAGCCTCACGTGTGACAAAGACACCAGCCTCACGTGTGACAAAGACACCAGCCTCACGTGTGACAAAGACACCAGCCTCACGTGTGACAAAGACACCAGCCTCACGTGTGACAAAGACACCAGCCTCACGTGTGACAAAGACACCAGCCTCACGTGTGACAAAGACACCAGCCTCGTGTGTGACACCAGCCTCACGTGTGACAAAGACACCAGCCTCACGTGTGACACCAGCCTCACGTGTGACAAAGACACCAGCCTCACGTGTGACAAAGACACCAGCCTCACGTGTGACAAAGACACCAGCCTCACGTGTGACAAAGACACCAGCCTCACGTGTGACAAAGACACCAGCCTCACGTGTGACAAAGACACCAGCCTCACGTGTGACACCAGCCTCACGTGTGACAAAGACACCAGCCTCACGTGTGACAAAGACACCAGCCTCACGTGTGACAAAGACACCAGCCTCACGTGTGACAAAGACACCAGCCTCACGTGTGACACCAGCCTCACGTGTGACAAAGACACCAGCCTCACGTGTGACAAAGACACCAGCCTCACGTGTGACAAAGACACCAGCCTCACGTGTGACAAAGACACCAGCCTCACGTGTGACAAAGACACCAGCCTCACGTGTGACAAAGACACCAGCCTCACGTGTGACAAAGACACCAGCCTCACGTGTGACAAAGACACCAGCCTCACGTGTGACAAAGACACCAGCCTCACGTGTGACAAAGACACCAGCCTCACGTGTGACAAAGACACCAGCCTCACGTGTGACAAAGACACCAGCCTCACGTGTGACAAAGACACCAGCCTCACGTGTGACAAAGACACCAGCCTCACGTGTGACACCAGCCTCACGTGTGACAAAGACACCAGCCTCACGTGTGACAAAGACACCAGCCTCACGTGTGACAAAGACACCAGCCTCACGTGTGACAAAGACACCAGCCTCACGTGTGACAAAGACACCAGCCTCACGTGTGACAAAGACACCAGCCTCACGTGTGACAAAGACACCAGCCTCACGTGTGACACCAGCCTCACGTGTGACAAAGACACCAGCCTCACGTGTGACAAAGACACCAGCCTCACGTGTGACAAAGACACCAGCCTCACGTGTGACAAAGACACCAGCCTCACGTGTGACAAAGACACCAGCCTCACGTGTGACAAAGACACCAGCCTCACGTGTGACAAAGACACCAGCCTCACGTGTGACACCAGCCTCACGTGTGACAAAGACACCAGCCTCACGTGTGACAAAGACACCAGCCTCACGTGTGACAAAGACACCAGCCTCACGTGTGACAAAGACACCAGCCTCACGTGTGACAAAGACACCAGCCTCACGTGTGACAAAGACACCAGCCTCACGTGTGACAAAGACACCAGCCTCACGTGTGACAAAGACACCAGCCTCACGTGTGACAAAGACACCAGCCTCACGTGTGACAAAGACACCAGCCTCACGTGTGACACCAGCCTCACGTGTGACAAAGACACCAGCCTCACGTGTGACAACCAGCCTCACGTGTGACAAAGACACCAGCCTCACGTGTGACAAAGACACCAGCCTCACGTGTGACAAAGACACCAGCCTCACGTGTGACAAAGACACCAGCCTCACGTGTGACAAAGACACCAGCCTCACGTGTGACAAAGACACCAGCCTCACGTGTGACAAAGACACCAGCCTCACGTGTGACAAAGACACCAGCCTCACGTGTGACAAAGACACCAGCCTCACGTGTGACAAAGACACCAGCCTCACGTGTGACAAAGACACCAGCCTCACGTGTGACAAAGACACCAGCCTCACGTGTGACAAAGACACCAGCCTCACGTGTGACAAAGACACCAGCCTCACGTGTGACAAAGACACCAGCCTCACGTGTGACAAAGACACCAGCCTCACGTGTGACAAAGACACCAGCCTCACGTGTGACAAAGACACCAGCCTCACGTGTGACAAAGACACCAGCCTCACGTGTGACACCAGCCTCCCGTGTGACACCAGCCTCACGTGTGACAAAGACACCAGCCTCACGTGTGACAAAGACACCAGCCTCACGTGTGACAAAGACACCAGCCTCACGTGTGACACCAGCCTCACGTGTGACAAAGACACCAGCCTCACGTGTGACAAAGACACCAGCCTCACGTGTGACAAAGACACCAGCCTCACGTGTGACAAAGACACCAGCCTCACGTGTGACAAAGACACCAGCCTCACGTGTGACAAAGACACCAGCCTCACGTGTGACAAAGACACCAGCCTCACGTGTGACAAAGACACCAGCCTCACGTGTGACAAAGACACCAGCCTCACGTGTGACAAAGACACCAGCCTCACGTGTGACAAAGACACCAGCCTCACGTGTGACACCAGCCTCACGTGTGACAAAGACACCAGCCTCACGTGTGACACCAGCCTCACGTGTGACAAAGACACCAGCCTCACGTGTGACAAAGACACCAGCCTCACGTGTGACACCAGCCTCACGTGTGACACCAGCCTCACGTGTGACACCAGCCTCACGTGTGACAAAGACACCAGCCTCACGTGTGACAAAGACACCAGCCTCACGTGTGACACCAGCCTCACGTGTGACAAAGACACCAGCCTCACGTGTGACACCAGCCTCACGTGTGACAAAGACACCAGCCTCACGTGTGACAAAGACACCAGCCTCACGTGTGACAAAGACACCAGCCTCACGTGTGACAAAGACACCAGCCTCACGTGTGACAAAGACACCAGCCTCACGTGTGACAAAGACACCAGCCTCACGTGTGACAAAGACACCAGCCTCACGTGTGACAAAGACACCAGCCTCACGTGTGACACCAGCCTCACGTGTGACAAAGACACCAGCCTCACGTGTGACAAAGACACCAGCCTCACGTGTGACAAAGACACCAGCCTCACGTGTGACAAAGACACCAGCCTCACGTGTGACAAAGACACCAGCCTCACGTGTGACAAAGACACCAGCCTCACGTGTGACAAAGACACCAGCCTCACGTGTGACAAAGACACCAGCCTCACGTGTGACAAAGACACCAGCCTCACGTGTGACAAAGACACCAGCCTCACGTGTGACAAAGACACCAGCCTCACGTGTGACAAAGACACCAGCCTCACGTGTGACAAAGACACCAGCCTCACGTGTGACAAAGACACCAGCCTCACGTGTGACAAAGACACCAGCCTCACGTGTGACAAAGACACCAGCCTCACGTGTGACAAAGACACCAGCCTCCCGTGTGACAAAGACACTAGCCTCACGTGTGACAAAGACACCAGCCTCACGTGTGACAAAGACACCAGCCTCACGTGTGACAAAGACACCAGCCTCACGTGTGACACCAGCCTCACGTGTGACAAAGACACCAGCCTCACGTGTGACAAAGACACCAGCCTCACGTGTGACAAAGACACCAGCCTCACGTGTGACAAAGACACCAGCCTCACGTGTGACAAAGACACCAGCCTCACGTGTGACAAAGACACCAGCCTCACGTGTGACAAAGACACCAGCCTCACGTGTGACAAAGACACCAGCCTCACGTGTGACAAAGACACCAGCCTCACGTGTGACACCAGCCTCACGTGTGACAAAGACACCAGCCTCACGTGTGACAAAGACACCAGCCTCACGTGTGACAAAGACACCAGCCTCACGTGTGACAAAGACACCAGCCTCACGTGTGACAAAGACACCAGCCTCACGTGTGACAAAGACACCAGCCTCACGTGTGACACCAGCCTCCCGTGTGACAAAGACACCAGCCTCACGTGTGACAAAGACACCAGCCTCACGTGTGACACCAGCCTCACGTGTGACAAAGACACCAGCCTCACGTGTGACACCAGCCTCACGTGTGACAAAGACACCAGCCTCACGTGTGACAAAGACACCAGCCTCACGTGTGACACCAGCCTCCCGTGTGACAAAGACACCAGCCTCACGTGTGACAAAGACACCAGCCTCACGTGTGACAAAGACACCAGCCTCACGTGTGACAAAGACACCAGCCTCACGTGTGACACCAGCCTCACGTGTGACAAAGACACCAGCCTCACGTGTGACAAAGACACCAGCCTCACGTGTGACAAAGACACCAGCCTCACGTGTGACAAAGACACCAGCCTCACGTGTGACAAAGACACCAGCCTCCCGTGTGACAAAGACACCAGCCTCACGTGTGACAAAGACACCAGCCTCACGTGTGACAAAGACACCAGCCTCACGTGTGACAAAGACACCAGCCTCACGTGTGACAAAGACACCAGCCTCACGTGTGACAAAGACACCAGCCTCACGTGTGACAAAGACACCAGCCTCACGTGTGACAAAGACACCAGCCTCACGTGTGACAAAGACACCAGCCTCACGTGTGACAAAGACACCAGCCTCACGTGTGACAAAGACACCAGCCTCACGTGTGACAAAGACACCAGCCTCACGTGTGACAAAGACACCAGCCTCACGTGTGACAAAGACACCAGCCTCACGTGTGACAAAGACACCAGCCTCACGTGTGACAAAGACACCAGCCTCCGTGTGACAAAGACACCAGCCTCACGTGTGACACCAGCCTCCCGTGTGACACCAGCCTCCCGTGTGACAAAGACACCAGCCTCACGTGTGACAAAGACACCAGCCTCACGTGTGACAAAGACACCAGCCTCACGTGTGACACCAGCCTCACGTGTGACAAAGACACCAGCCTCACGTGTGACAAAGACACCAGCCTCACGTGTGACAAAGACACCAGCCTCACGTGTGACAAAGACACCAGCCTCACGTGTGACAAAGACACCAGCCTCACGTGTGACAAAGACACCAGCCTCACGTGTGACAAAGACACCAGCCTCACGTGTGACACCAGCCTCACGTGTGACAAAGACACCAGCCTCACGTGTGACACTAGCCTCACGTGTGACAAAGACACCAGCCTCACGTGTGACAAAGACACCAGCCTCACGTGTGACACCAGCCTCACGTGTGACACCAGCCTCACGTGTGACAAAGACACCAGCCTCACGTGTGACAAAGACACCAGCCTCCCGTGTGACACCAGCCTCACGTGTGACAAAGACACCAGCCTCACGTGTGACACCAGCCTCACGTGTGACAAAGACACCAGCCTCACGTGTGACAAAGACACCAGCCTCACGTGTGACAAAGACACCAGCCTCACGTGTGACAAAGACACCAGCCTCACGTGTGACAAAGACACCAGCCTCACGTGTGACAAAGACACCAGCCTCACGTGTGACAAAGACACCAGCCTCACGTGTGACAAAGACACCAGCCTCACGTGTGACACCAGCCTCACGTGTGACAAAGACACCAGCCTCACGTGTGACAAAGACACCAGCCTCACGTGTGACAAAGACACCAGCCTCACGTGTGACAAAGACACCAGCCTCCGTGTGACAAAGACACCAGCCTCACGTGTGACAAAGACACCAGCCTCACGTGTGACAAAGACACCAGCCTCACGTGTGACAAAGACACCAGCCTCACGTGTGACAAAGACACCAGCCTCACGTGTGACAAAGACACCAGCCTCACGTGTGACAAAGACACCAGCCTCACGTGTGACAAAGACACCAGCCTCACGTGTGACAAAGACACCAGCCTCACGTGTGACAAAGACACCAGCCTCACGTGTGACAAAGACACCAGCCTCACGTGTGACACCAGCCTCACGTGTGACAAAGACACCAGCCTCACGTGTGACAAAGACACCAGCCTCACGTGTGACAAAGACACCAGCCTCACGTGTGACAAAGACACCAGCCTCACGTGTGACAAAGACACCAGCCTCACGTGTGACAAAGACACCAGCCTCACGTGTGACAAAGACACCAGCCTCACGTGTGACAAAGACACCAGCCTCACGTGTGACAAAGACACCAGCCTCACGTGTGACACCAGCCTCACGTGTGACAAAGACACCAGCCTCACGTGTGACAAAGACACCAGCCTCACGTGTGACAAAGACACCAGCCTCACGTGTGACAAAGACACCAGCCTCACGTGTGACAAAGACACCAGCCTCACGTGTGACAAAGACACCAGCCTCACGTGTGACACCAGCCTCCCGTGTGACAAAGACACCAGCCTCACGTGTGACAAAGACACCAGCCTCACGTGTGACACCAGCCTCACGTGTGACAAAGACACCAGCCTCACGTGTGACACCAGCCTCACGTGTGACAAAGACACCAGCCTCACGTGTGACAAAGACACCAGCCTCACGTGTGACACCAGCCTCCCGTGTGACAAAGACCAGCCTCACGTGTGACAAGACACCAGCCTCACGTGTGACAAAGACACCAGCCTCACGTGTGACAAAGACACCAGCCTCACGTGTGACAAAGACCAGCCTCACGTGTGACAAAGACACCAGCCTCACGTGTGACAAAGACACCAGCCTCACGTGTGACAAAGACACCAGCCTCACGTGTGACAAAGACACCAGCCTCACGTGTGACAAAGACACCAGCCTCACGTGACAAAGACACCAGCCTCACGTGTGACAAAGACACAGCCTCCCGTGTGACAAAGACACCAGCCTCACGTGTGACAAAGACACCAGCCTCACGTGTGACAAAGACACCAGCCTCACGTGTGACAAAGACACCAGCCTCACGTGTGACAAAGACACCAGCCTCACGTGTGACAAAGACACCAGCCTCCCGTGTGACAAAGACACCAGCCTCACGTGTGACAAAGACACCAGCCTCACGTGTGACAAAGACACCAGCCTCACGTGTGACAAAGACACCAGCCTCACGTGTGACACCAGCCTCACGTGTGACAAAGACACCAGCCTCACGTGTGACAAAGACACCAGCCTCACGTGTGACAAAGACACCAGCCTCACGTGTGACAAAGACACCAGCCTCACGTGTGACAAAGACACCAGCCTCACGTGTGACAAAGACACCAGCCTCACGTGTGACAAAGACACCAGCCTCACGTGTGACAAAGACACCAGCCTCACGTGTGACAAAGACACCAGCCTCCCGTGTGACAAAGACACTAGCCTCACGTGTGACACCAGCCTCCCGTGTGACACCAGCCTCACGTGTGACAAAGACACCAGCCTCACGTGTGACAAAGACACCAGCCTCACGTGTGACAAAGACACCAGCCTCACGTGTGACAAAGACACCAGCCTCACGTGTGACAAAGACACCAGCCTCACGTGTGACAAAGACCAGCCTCACGTGTGACAAAGACACCAGCCTCACGTGTGACAAAGACACCAGCCTCACGTGTGACAAAGACACCAGCCTCACGTGTGACAAAGACACCAGCCTCACGTGTGACAAAGACACCAGCCTCACGTGTGACAAAGACACAGCCTCACGTGTGACAAAGACACCAGCCTCACGTGTGACAAAGACACCAGCCTCACGTGTGACAAAGACACCAGCCTCACGTGTGACACCAGCCTCACGTGTGACAAAGACACCAGCCTCACGTGTGACAAAGACACCAGCCTCACGTGTGACAAAGACACCAGCCTCACGTGTGACACCAGCCTCACGTGTGACAAAGACACCAGCCTCACGTGTGACACCAGCCTCACGTGTGACAAAGACACCAGCCTCACGTGTGACAAAGACACCAGCCTCACGTGTGACAAAGACACCAGCCTCACGTGTGACAACAGCCTCACGTGTGACAAAGACACCAGCCTCACGTGTGACAAAGACACCAGCCTCACGTGTGACAAAGACACCAGCCTCACGTGTGACAAAGACACCAGCCTCACGTGTGACAAAGACACCAGCCTCACGTGTGACAAAGACACCAGCCTCACGTGTGACAAAGACACCAGCCTCACGTGTGACAAAGACACCAGCCTCACGTGTGACAAAGACACCAGCCTCACGTGTGACAAAGACACCAGCCTCACGTGTGACACCAGCCTCCGTGTGACAAAGACACCAGCCTCACGTGTGACAAAGACACCAGCCTCACGTGTGACACCAGCCTCACGTGTGACAAAGACACCAGCCTCACGTGTGACACCAGCCTCCGTGTGACAAAGACACCAGCCTCACGTGTGACAAAGACACCAGCCTCACGTGTGACACCAGCCTCACGTGTGACAAAGACACCAGCCTCACGTGTGACACCAGCCTCACGTGTGACAAAGACACCAGCCTCACGTGTGACAAAGACACCAGCCTCACGTGTGACACCAGCCTCACGTGTGACAAAGACACCAGCCTCACGTGTGACAAAGACACCAGCCTCACGTGTGACAAAGACACCAGCCTCACGTGTGACAAAGACACCAGCCTCACGTGTGACAAAGACACCAGCCTCACGTGTGACACCAGCCTCACGTGTGACAAAGACACCAGCCTCACGTGTGACAAAGACACCAGCCTCACGTGTGACAAAGACACCAGCCTCACGTGTGACAAAGACACCAGCCTCACGTGTGACAAAGACACCAGCCTCACGTGTGACAAAGACACCAGCCTCACGTGTGACAAAGACACCAGCCTCACGTGTGACAAAGACACCAGCCTCACGTGTGACAAAGACACCAGCCTCACGTGTGACAAAGACACCAGCCTCACGTGTGACAAAGACACCAGCCTCACGTGTGACAAAGACACCAGCCTCACGTGTGACAAAGACACCAGCCTCACGTGTGACAAAGACACCAGCCTCACGTGTGACAAAGACACCAGCCTCACGTGTGACAAAGACACCAGCCTCACGTGTGACAAAGACACCAGCCTCACGTGTGACAAAGACACCAGCCTCACGTGTGACAAAGACACCAGCCTCACGTGTGACACCAGCCTCACGTGTGACAAAGACACCAGCCTCACGTGTGACAAAGACACCAGCCTCACGTGTGACAAAGACACCAGCCTCACGTGTGACAAAGACACCAGCCTCACGTGTGACAAAGACACCAGCCTCACGTGTGACACCAGCCTCCCGTGTGACAAAGACACCAGCCTCACGTGTGACAAAGACACCAGCCTCACGTGTGACAAAGACACCAGCCTCACGTGTGACAAAGACACCAGCCTCACGTGTGACACCAGCCTCACGTGTGACAAAGACACCAGCCTCACGTGTGACAAAGACACCAGCCTCACGTGTGACAAAGACACCAGCCTCACGTGTGACAAAGACACCAGCCTCACGTGTGACAAAGACACCAGCCTCACGTGTGACAAAGACACCAGCCTCACGTGTGACAAAGACACCAGCCTCACGTGTGACAAAGACACCAGCCTCACGTGTGACAAAGACACCAGCCTCACGTGTGACAAAGACACCAGCCTCACGTGTGACAAAGACACCAGCCTCACGTGTGACAAAGACACCAGCCTCACGTGTGACAAAGACACCAGCCTCACGTGTGACACCAGCCCCACGTGTGACAAAGACACCAGCCTCACGTGTGACAAAGACACCAGCCTCACGTGTGACAAAGACACCAGCCTCACGTGTGACACCAGCCTCACGTGTGACAAAGACACCAGCCTCACGTGTGACAAAGACACCAGCCTCACGTGTGACAAAGACACCAGCCTCACGTGTGACAAAGACACCAGCCTCACGTGTGACAAAGACACCAGCCTCACGTGTGACAAAGACACCAGCCTCACGTGTGACAAAGACACCAGCCTCACGTGTGACAAAGACACCAGCCTCACGTGTGACAAAGACACCAGCCTCACGTGTGACAAAGACACCAGCCTCACGTGTGACAAAGACACCAGCCTCACGTGTGACAAAGACACCAGCCTCACGTGTGACAAAGACACAGCCTCACGTGTGACAAAGACACCAGCCTCACGTGTGACAAAGACACCAGCCTCACGTGTGACAAAGACACCAGCCTCACGTGTGACAAAGACACCAGCCTCACGTGTGACAAAGACACCAGCCTCACGTGTGACACCAGCCTCACGTGTGACAAAGACACCAGCCTCACGTGTGACACCAGCCTCACGTGTGACAAAGACACCAGCCTCACGTGTGACAAAGACACCAGCCTCACGTGTGACAAAGACACCAGCCTCACGTGTGACAAAGACACCAGCCTCACGTGTGACAAAGACACCAGCCTCACGTGTGACAAAGACACCAGCCTCACGTGTGACAAAGACACCAGCCTCACGTGTGACAAAGACACCAGCCTCACGTGTGACAAAGACACCAGCCTCCGTGTGACAAAGACACCAGCCTCACGTGTGACACCAGCCTCACGTGTGACACCAGCCTCCGTGTGACAAAGACACCAGCCTCACGTGTGACAAAGACACCAGCCTCACGTGTGACAAAGACACCAGCCTCACGTGTGACAAAGACACCAGCCTCACGTGTGACAAAGACACCAGCCTCACGTGTGACAAAGACACCAGCCTCACGTGTGACAAAGACACCAGCCTCACGTGTGACAAAGACACCAGCCTCACGTGTGACACCAGCCTCACGTGTGACAAAGACACCAGCCTCACGTGTGACAAAGACACCAGCCTCACGTGTGACAAAGACACCAGCCTCACGTGTGACAAAGACACCAGCCTCACGTGTGACAAAGACACCAGCCTCACGTGTGACAAAGACACCAGCCTCACGTGTGACAAAGACACCAGCCTCACGTGTGACACCAGCCTCCCGTGTGACAAAGACACCAGCCTCACGTGTGACAAAGACACCAGCCTCACGTGTGACACCAGCCTCACGTGTGACAAAGACACCAGCCTCACGTGTGACACCAGCCTCACGTGTGACAAAGACACCAGCCTCACGTGTGACAAAGACACCAGCCTCACGTGTGACACCAGCCTCCGTGTGACAAAGACACCAGCCTCACGTGTGACAAAGACACCAGCCTCACGTGTGACAAAGACACCAGCCTCACGTGTGACAAAGACACCAGCCTCACGTGTGACACCAGCCTCACGTGTGACAAAGACACCAGCCTCACGTGTGACAAAGACACCAGCCTCACGTGTGACAAAGACACCAGCCTCACGTGTGACAAAGACACCAGCCTCACGTGTGACAAAGACACCAGCCTCACGTGTGACAAAGACACCAGCCTCACGTGTGACAAAGACACCAGCCTCACGTGTGACAAAGACACCAGCCTCACGTGTGACAAAGACACCAGCCTCACGTGTGACAAAGACACCAGCCTCACGTGTGACAAAGACACCAGCCTCACGTGTGACAAAGACACCAGCCTCACGTGTGACAAAGACACCAGCCTCCCGTGTGTGACAAAGACACCAGCCTCACGTGTGACACCAGCCTCCCGTGTGACACCAGCCTCACGTGTGACAAAGACACCAGCCTCACGTGTGACAAAGACACCAGCCTCACGTGTGACAAAGACACCAGCCTCACGTGTGACACCAGCCTCACGTGTGACAAAGACACCAGCCTCACGTGTGACAAAGACACCAGCCTCACGTGTGACAAAGACACCAGCCTCACGTGTGACAAAGACACCAGCCTCACGTGTGACAAAGACACCAGCCTCACGTGTGACAAAGACACCAGCCTCACGTGTGACAAAGACACCAGCCTCACGTGTGACAAAGACACCAGCCTCACGTGTGACAAAGACACCAGCCTCACGTGTGACAAAGACACCAGCCTCACGTGTGACAAAGACACCAGCCTCACGTGTGACAAAGACACCAGCCTCACGTGTGACAAAGACACCAGCCTCACGTGTGACACCAGCCTCCCGTGTGACAAAGACACCAGCCTCACGTGTGACAAAGACACCAGCCTCACGTGTGACACCAGCCTCACGTGTGACAAAGACACCAGCCTCACGTGTGACAAAGACACCAGCCTCACGTGTGACAAAGACACCAGCCTCACGTGTGACAAAGACACCAGCCTCACGTGTGACAAAGACACCAGCCTCACGTGTGACAAAGACACCAGCCTCACGTGTGACAAAGACACCAGCCTCACGTGTGACAAAGACACCAGCCTCACGTGTGACACCAGCCTCACGTGTGACAAAGACACCAGCCTCACGTGTGACACCAGCCTCACGTGTGACAAAGACACCAGCCTCACGTGTGACAAAGACACCAGCCTCACGTGTGACAAAGACACCAGCCTCACGTGTGACAAAGACACCAGCCTCACGTGTGACAAAGACACCAGCCTCCCGTGTGACACCAGCCTCACGTGTGACAAAGACACCAGCCTCACGTGTGACACCAGCCTCACGTGTGACAAAGACACCAGCCTCACGTGTGACAAAGACACCAGCCTCACGTGTGACAAAGACACCAGCCTCACGTGTGACAAAGACACCAGCCTCACGTGTGACAAAGACACCAGCCTCACGTGACAAAGACACCAGCCTCACGTGTGACAAAGACACCAGCCTCACGTGTGACAAAGACACCAGCCTCACGTGTGACAAGACACCAGCCTCACGTGTGACAAAGACACCAGCCTCACGTGTGACAAAGACACCAGCCTCACGTGTGACAAAGACACCAGCCTCACGTGTGACAAAGACACCAGCCTCACGTGTGACAAAGACACCAGCCTCACGTGTGACAAAGACAGCCTCACGTGTGACAAAGACACCAGCCTCACGTGTGACAAAGACACCAGCCTCACGTGTGACACCAGCCTCACGTGTGACAAAGACACCAGCCTCACGTGTGACAAAGACACCAGCCTCACGTGTGACACCAGCCTCACGTGTGACAAAGACACCAGCCTCACGTGTGACAAGACACCAGCCTCACGTGTGACAAAGACACCAGCCTCACGTGTGACAAGACACCAGCCTCACGTGTGACAAAGACACAGCCTCACGTGTGACACCAGCCTCACGTGTGACAAAGACACCAGCCTCACGTGTGACAAAGACACCAGCCTCACGTGTGACAAAGACACCAGCCTCACGTGTGACAAAGACACCAGCCTCACGTGTGACAAAGACACCAGCCTCACGTGTGACAAAGACACCAGCCTCACGTGTGACAAAGACACCAGCCTCACGGTGTGACAAAGACACCAGCCTCACGTGTGACAAAGACACCAGCCTCACGT
>WNGS01086537.1:0-16057 GCA_020271785.1 Procambarus virginalis
AAAATACAAGTGAACACTAAATGGCTTCAAAATAAATGAGGTAGTTCAAAAAATGTAGTCATACCTTGCCAAGTCACTATAGAACATAAGCAATGGTACCCACTGAAATTGAATATGGTATTTACAGAATTAGCGAAGCTTTGTGCTTTGTGCCCCTACCTTGAGGTAAATACCATCAGTCTGACCGACGAGTAGGGGTGCGAGTGTCAACTGGTGACGAGAACTATCGGCGAGGTCCCAATTCGCCAATAATAGTTCGTGCTAGAGGATCTAAAGCCCTCTTTTTCCTCCTAGAGTCGGATTGCAGGACTTGGGTGCTATTGACCCGGAGACAGACCACAGTACCAGGGTACCTATGTGATAATCTGTCAAAAAGTGAGAAATATCTGGGGACAAGGATGTTAAACACGGAGGATAACACGGAAGGGGGAGACGACCAATTAAGAGTATGACTGCGGCCTACAGTCACCACGTAATCCAAAGTTGTCTCACTCTCACCATATGCTATTCCCGTAATGTACAATATACACAGCACCATATAAAATAAAGAATGATTAATGTAAATAATGGAAGCAAGGGAAATGAAAGCCAAGTATGCTTACCACAATTACCAATACCTGAGTGAAGCTCCGTGGACAGGCCCCCATTTATATGTGACGGTAACGAGTTGGAAATGGTGGTCGGCAGTCTTCCAACTAGCAGGTGTCAGTGCTGGGCCACATATTAAATATTAAAAAAAAGAGAAAAAAAAAAGAATGACTGCGTGGTGGTAATCTGTGGTAAGGTAAGAAACATAAAACACAATAATAAACAATGGATATTAATAACAATAAAAAACAAAGTGAAGTAAATGCAAAATCTTGGCTTAATGGTAAAAAATGTCAAGTGGAAAAATAAATAAACATGAAAATAGATTATGTTAATGGGGGAGGAGAATTGACATACAAAGGTAAATAAAATATGAATGCTGGAATATATGCACTAACTATAAACCTCTATTTGACCACACAAGGTGAGTCACTTAGGTGTTCATAGTCTGAGAGCACAAGATATTCTGGCTGGCAGAAACGCAAGGGACTCCAACAATAACTGGCGATGACTTGTGATTGGCGAGGAACCGGAGTGGCGTGTTGGTTGGCGGCCAATGAGAAAGCTGGATGGCCGCAAGTCGCTAGTTAGGCAGTTGAAGGGTTCGGCGCGTCGACCAGGTGTACAGCAGGTAATGGAGTGGGGGGAGGAGAGAGTTGCTGGTGCGTGTGGCTGTCTTGATATATACGTTTAGCCACTACAAAACGTATCTTGTATATTGTTGAGGACGTGATGAAATACGAATATAGCAGGCTAAATCTCTGATAAGAGATTATCGTCACAATATATATATATATATATATATATATATATATATATATATATATATATATATATATATATATATATATATATATATATATGCAAACACGACTGAATGGGTCCCAAGGCAATTTTGCAATAGACAACTCCATGGCCTAGAAGGATTCGAACCAAGACAGCCAGGAGCACTATGCACCTTGGCATACCTGGTACCTTAACCCCTAGTCCACACTGACTGTACAAAAATCTTGGTAGTCGTGAGACTATTTATCCAAGATCCTCATGGCTGTCTGGGTTCGAATCTTTCTGGGGTGTGGATTTTTCAGTGACAAATTAGGCTTGAGACCCATTTAAGCTTGTTCATCCTAAACCTGGTTCCAGCCCTTTTTGCACAGTGCCTTACCTTCATATCTGAATTCAAAACTCTTAATAATACTTTTCGTCCTCTTGACATAAAGTTCGCCTTTCGACAAACAAACACTCTTCGTAGTAATCTAGTTCACACTGCTCCTCCTGCTTCTAATGCTGCTGGTGTCTACTCTATTTCCTGTTCGTCTTGTCCTCTCCAATTCTTTAGTGAAACTGGCCGTACACTTAATGACAGACTTAAAGAACACAAAAGAAATGTTAAGTCTGCAGACACAAACAATGCTCGCTTCTGTCATGTTAGGGATTCTAATCATCCCATTGATTGGTCCTCCTCCTAAATAATCTTTCCTGCCTCTACTCTACACAGACGCCGTCTCGTTGACTCGGCTCTAATACACAACGTACCAATCATGAACTTGAGTCCTGGCTTTGTTGCTGTGGACTCTTCCCTTTCACAGTACATACTCAAATGCTCTAAACTTTCTAATAAACGTGACCTAACATAAGCCTACCCTTCCTTTTTCTCTTTATTTTTCCTTTCTCTTGTTTCTCTTTCGTTCCCATTCTTACTCATATTATTACACCATTTATTACACCTTACTACCCGTCCCTTTTGCCTTGCTCTTTTCTGCCTCTATGATTTCCGTCTCCTCACGTCTCTCTTGCTTACTTAGCATTAGCCCTGCCTCCCTCGTCCCATGAAGCGATCTGAGAAACCTTCAATATAGAAGAAGTGCATGGACGGATAATCTAGTAAAGAGTTTAGAGAAAGTGGACTTGAAATGAATCATTAAAAACAAAGGGGAAGATAGACCATATCAACACTTTCGGCAGCCTCCTCCATGGGAAGAATCGAGTCTAAAGATATTCATTGAAGGATTACCAGTTAAAACATTTCATCACAAGCATCACCTGGTTACGCTTGTCAGAGTGCCTTACTTTGTACGTGAGGTCCCCCAACCTTTTCTGCCACAATATAGGGGCCTTCGGACTTGTGAGACATATTGTTCCCTAGTCGAGGCTTTAATACCAGGACAGGGGTCACCAGGCTGAAATACCCGCAACTTGGCCTTAGCATAGTGTCGTTCTTTCATATTTTCTTGGGCCTTCCCAAGATGCTTTACTGCAGCCGCCTTGCAGTCACTGAGTCTCTGGTGGTGTTGCGCAAAGAAAGCGGAACCTTCGGTCAACGTTACGTTCTCTAACAGATTCTTCTGTAACATTTGCAAGGGTCCACGAACCTTATGGTCAAAGACTAACTCAAAAGGAGAACAACCCAGTGAACTTTGTAACCCTTCACGATCAGCAAACAAAACATAAGGCAGGTTCTCATCCCAGGATTGGTGGGAACTCTCGCACGATGTCTTCAGCATCTGCTTAAGGTATTGATGGAACCGCTCAATTATCCCCTGACTGTGAATGGTATGGGCTAGAAACCCTATGAGTTATGGTCCTTACAGAATTGTTAAAAAATGTCAGACTTAAAATTAGTACCATTGTTGGTTTGCACGACCCGAGGCAGGCCAAAAGTAGAAAAAAATTGCAAAATATGAGCAACAAGTATTTGCTCGGATGTTCCTTACAGCAAAAGCCTCAAGGTAACGGGTCATGATACACATCATCGTGATTAAGTAAATATTACCAGACTTAGTTCTAGGTAATGGACCAACACAGTCCATTACCACATGAGAAAATGGTTCCTCTGGCACGACAATAGGCCTCAGAGGAGCTTTAGGTGGTGTCTGGTTTGGTTTCCCAACAAGCTGACAAGGAATACATGCATTACAATATTTTGCCACATCGCTTCAGCTTGAGCCAAAAGAAGTATTTAAAGATTTTGTGATAGGTCACAATCACAATAATCAGTCAAATCAATCAATCATCTCAAGATAGGTGATATTAATACCTTGATGTCCCCCCATAGGATCATCATGAGCAGCTGCCAAAACTTTCTCTCTAAAGAAGGTCGGCAACATAACCTGGTGGACTATCTCCCACTCATTTGACAAGGGTAAACTCTGTGGTCTCCATTTTCTCATCAAAATCTGATCATTGTAATAATACCCAGTTGCTGCATCTACAATCTCCTCCTTAGAAAGAGCTACATCGTGATGTTCTGCAAGACTGGGATCAGCTTTCTGTAAATCACTCAATGAGGCGTCCAGGCCTTGGTCAGATGCCATTGATAAAGGCTCAACAGTGTTCTCCTCCACCTCCTCACTACTCTCGTTAGGAGGCGATGGTAGGCTCTCCACAATGTCCTCTGCCTCGTCATCGAGTCGGGCCATGAACGTGTCCGCAAGGTCCACTTGGCTTTCACCACTCGGAAAGTTCCTCATGTCCTCGGGATTTACCACCTTGGCAACCAGAGGGCTGCCCTTACATTTAAGTCCCAAAGACTTGTACATGCAGGGTACACAACATTATCCTCTGCGGCAGGTAGATCCAGGGAAACCTTAGGGGTAGGCAACATAATAGGCAGTCTGGAGTCCCCTTCCTTATCCCCTGCTAAATCATTACCCATTATTACATCAACATTAGGGAAAGGTAGGTAAGAAGTGACTCCGACTGTACAAACACCCTTGTGGAAATCAGATTCCTGGGTAACCTTATGGAGGGGTACTGCTCGAGTATCACTAGTGACACCCTCGACCAGTACTACCTCTCCAGTGTCGAGAGTGTTGCACCTTGCATTGCACTCTCTAAAATTAAAGTCTGGATGGCACCGGTGTCTCGGAAGATCACCAACTCCTTCCAGGAAGAACCCTCAGACAACAACAGTCTCCCCTTCGACAAGAATGGGGTAAGCAGGTCCAACCACTGTGGGTTGGAGGTCTTACTCCCTAACCCTTCAGAAGGCCCCAAGCCCTGTGTCACAACAAGACCATTGAGTCTTTTTTCTGGGTGCAGTTGCCAACAACTGCTATTAATGTGGTTTGCACGTTTACACTGACCACAGACTCGTTGGGGAGTAGAGACATTACTAACAGGATTGCCCTTTGGTTCACCCTTAGGTGCCGTGTGGCTAGACAATTTAACAGGGTTAGTTATGTCTGAAACAGAAGGTGCATTAGTTATAGGGTTAGAATGGGCTGGTCTGGACTGGCTGTGGGTATAAGTTTTGTTACTATGTGGGCTATAATTATTTTTATTGGGCCTTTTGCCCACCATCTGGTAATTCTCTGCCATCTTGGCTAAATCCATAATATTAGAATCTGCCTCTGTCCTTCCTCTAAGGTACTGTGCTACAGGCTCTTGCATATTATCTATAAAGTTCTCTGCTAAAACTAAATTTTTAAGTGCCTTGTATGTTTCAGCTTTAGCCGAGCGAATCCATTTTTCAAACAATCTTATTTGGTCATTAGCAAATTCAGTGAGTGGTTGGTTGTGAGTAGGCCTAAGGTTGCAATAAGCTTGGCGGTGAGCTTCAGGTGTAATTTCATATGCCCTCAAGATCCGTTCCCTGACTTTACTATAATCAAAACACTCGTCATCAGGCATGTTTATAAAAATATCCTGGGCTTTACCCCTAAGCCATCCATGTAAGATTTTCACCCACTCTTCCTTGGCCTGTTCATGGACATGGCCAGTCTCTGAAAATGGTTGAAAAATCTTTCAGGCTCTGACTGAAAATTCAGGCAAGTTATGCTTTTTATCATAATTCCTGGGGTTTGAGTCCCCGGCAGGTGGTGGTACAGCGGTATCTGCTCTCATTCTTTCCACCTTATTTTTGAGCCTTTGCTCCTCTACTTTAGCATTTTGTTCTAACAACATTGCCTCTTGCTCTGCTACTCTTGCCTTTTGCTCTGTTAGTCTTAACTGGGCTAGTTGTAATTCTAACTCCATATTCCTACTAGCTACACTTTCAGCTGGACTGGCCTGACATAAAATAGTATCACTTGCCAATAGGCCTTGCTCTATGCAATTCTGAAAAATTTCATTGGTTATTACACACTTTTTATTAGTTTCATTTAAGTTGAGGCCCAATTCCTTGCCTAGCAATACTAGGTTAGCTTTGGTAAGCTTCTTAATCTCCACTACTGAAGGGGCCTTCACCAGTTCCTGCAATTTAGCCTCCATCACTAATTATTTTAGCTCCTTGCCAAATAAAAAATATAAAAATAGAAATTGGAAAAAAAAAAATGCACGGACCCTATCACAAGGCTACACTTACCTCAATCGTGAAGTGATCCAGCTGGGTGTCCAGTCAGTGCGTGTTGTATCCTTTGCAATTAAAATGTTCCTCCCGGACAAGCCCCCACTTGTTATGAATTTGTTTACTTGTTATGGGGTGTATAGAGTATTAATGAAGAGGGCCAACAGCTAGAATCAAGCTGTATCAAAATTAGTGGAATAGATAGGCCCGGCCCCACAAGGAACATAGGTTCCTGTTAATGCTTCAAGGTTTTTGAAACAGATCTGCTGTCTAGGATACAATAATCTACACCACTACAACAGGATTAATGGATACACCTCAAAAACTAACTTATTTATTAAACCTCCAGCAACCCCCCATATACATTACTATAATAACAATAACTACTTACCACACTATCTTACGTTAACGACCTTGGTCCACATAGACAGGATACAAGGCTTACACTTGGGACAAGCTAGGGTAAAGTCTACTTGAAAAGAACTCGAAGGCTTGAAGCAGCCTGGGGTAGTTAAGCCCCATGTGGCACCCTAGTCACAACACAAACACTTAGGGATGCCCAAAACACTGACTTATGCTACACAATACTTAATAATTAACACACACACCTAGCTAGTAGCACAATACCTTAATATAACCTAATTGAGAAATGCCCCAGCATGGGGTAAGGGAAGAGAGGAGTAGGAAGAGGAGGAAACAGAGCCACACAAGAGAGGTGTTGACTCAACCAAAGTAGTCCAGACAAGGGCGAGGGAGCTCCGTGTCCGAGTTCTCTCCAGTTGTTGCCGGGATGATAACTAGCTGATCGTGCAGCTTATAAACATTACAAATCTTCACCGACTTACAATACTGGTTACTTTAATAGTTCTAAGAATAGTTGATAACTAGTTCAACATATTTAATCAACAACAAGCTCAGAGCCTGAATGCTCTGTGAGAAACAATATTCATCTTACGTTTGGCAAGGATGACGGGAATACTGCAGAACCAAGGTTTAAGGGATCCTGCATGTAATTGTTATTGTAATTGACTATCCTTCTCGCATGATCCAATTCTATGAATTAATGTAAAATAATTATTTAGAGCTCAATTTAACCTCTGGTTTACAACTAAGGAACCCAGGGTCGTAACACTGGGGATTGGGTCTGTGAACACCAAAAGATAAGTAATGATATTTTCTTTTCTTTTATGCCTAGGTTAGATATTCTTATCTGTGATTACAAGATATACAGTATGAAGCCATCTAATTATGTTATTATTGCAAGTATAATAATGGTCCATAGCCAGAGAACACATCTTTTGGCTAAATAAGATTAATATACATGTTATACTTTTAATTAGTGTTTATGTGTCCCTCCCTCAGTTCACCTTTGGAGCCTATTTTCATTATATCCCAGGAGTGTTGGGGATCCATCCTCTTAGACAGGATCTTGATAGGCCAGGGTAAAGATAACTGTGTTAGGCACGAGCTGGTGGCAGGAGAGGAGTTGATAACAGGGATGTCTGCTGGTTCTTCTGTCACTTTGACCTCTTCTTCTGCTGCTTGAGTCATAGCCGGGTCTTCCTCTTCTAAGGTCGATTGACATACTGGGGGCTCGTCGTAGATGATCAGGCTGTTGGAGTCTTGTGCCGTAACCTGACACCATTTACTATCATTCATTACAATATGCAGATAATATTGGTTCTGTTTTGTAATAACAAATTAACCGTAGAAATAGTGCTTTAATTAGTCATAGAAGACGTGGAACAGTGGAGTTTTCCTCCGTAGAAAATAGGGGATATCATTGCCAGATGTCACTATTAAATTCACCAGCTAAATAAAGAGAAACATCCTTAATACATCTTTGTCTTACAGTTTACAGTCTTTGGACTGTAAACATCATAAAAACATTTACATTGAATCATCTTAATTATCAGTACTAAAATATAATAAATGTCGGCCCTCTCTCCACTTCTTGATAATACGGTGAACAGCTGAGGTGTCGGTGGAGAGAAGGCCACAGTCAGTCGCCATTATTAAATTTATCAACAAAGTCTCGCATGGAGCTCACTTCAAGTACCACAGAAACTCCCTTGGACAGTGTTATTGAAAGTAAAGTGCTTCTGTTATCAACACGAACTTCGTCTACAATAAGGGAAGTGTTAATTTTTCCGGTTCGATTACCCTCTAGCTAATGTTGCCTAATAATATAGATTAAGAAAGCTGGTTAGGACTCGAGACTAATCACAAAACAAGATAAATATTCCTTGGACCTCCTCTAATAAACTATAACTATATTTTCCCTGATATAGCTGTCATATTTAGGATTACTGTTATTATTTGTGAGTGCCCTTTGACAGGTGTAATTGAAGGGGGAGAAGAAGAAGAATTAAGACTAGATATCTAATACACCAGTACATGGTGTTGATGCCAGCCTCAACCACCAGGATTACTTGGTGTGATCATCCTTGTTCATAACTAGATCAGTCCCACGATATACAGGTAAGACTTCCTCAATATTAACTAATATCTTGTAGTTGTAATTTAACACCTAGCATTAATATTGTAGTGAATGTCTTCTGTGACGGTGCCCATCCTAAATATTTAATATTCCAGCGTAAAGAGTCATACCTCTGCACGTTCTCTGATGCTCAGGGAGCATTTTGGTATATATGAAGGTAATCTGAGTCGTAGATGGTGTGGGAGAGGAATTTACTATTTTAGTTTTGTCCCTACAAGTGGATTACTTCATTTTGTATTGCAAAATGGCACCGAGGAGAAGAACCTTAAACATAATACAGGGTACAAAACAGTACAATTTGCCCATAGTAGGAAAGCAACATGTAAAGGATTTGGGAATAATGATGTCTGATGACCTAACGTTAAGGAAGCATAACCAAGCAAATATTGCATTAGCCAGAAAAATGATAGGATGAGAACTTTCAAATCCAGGGATCCCATCACAATGGTTGTACTGTTGCCGCCTTCTGACCGTTCTACATATTATTTACTTATGCGATCCAGTGTAGACTTTTCTAGTAAACTTATCACTATTTTTATCATCGAGTTTGAGTGTGTCCTTCATCTCAAGGGCGCGTCGAGTAAGTTATTTAACATTGCACAGCATTATATCTGTTATCGAGTCCTTGGCTTATGACAATTAATAAGACCACTGAGAAGTGTTGCTGGGGCGAGAATTACTCCCCAGCTGGCGACCTGGTGGGCAGTGTGAGCGGAACTCAGCCGTGTGGACGATCCAGGTTAGAGGCGAGACTCACCTGGTTACAGTTTATCGCCGGGCAAGCAACGGCCGAGACCTTACTGTGTTGGTCTCAGTGACGTCAGAGGCAAGGTCGTGCCTCTTCACTCGCCACGGGCACAAGGTCGTGCCTCTTCACTCGCCACGGGCACAAGGTCGTGCCTCTTCACTCGCCACGGGCACAAGGTGGTGTCATGGGCAGTGTCACAGTGGAACAACTGAGGGCTCCCTGGGGATGGGTAGTGGCACCCAAGTCACGGGGGTGAAAATGAACCAAAGGGGGAGGGGACGTCGTTCACCGCCGAGGCACCGCCTCCCCCCTCGATACCACCAATTTTTAATGTTGATTGATAGACTATATATATAAAAACCATAAACCCCTAGAATGTGTAAGGAAGCGATTTGTGAGAATTTTTAAATTGTACATTCCACTTTATCATAGTTTGCTATCGAAAAATATAAATTATTGTAAAATATAAATTACTATATAAAGTAATATAAATAAATATAAATCTCACAAGTCATTTACCCCACATCTTGTTGGTTGGGGAAGTTGTTGCCCAGGAGAAGTTGAATTCCTGCCATTGGGGAAAGATTTTTCCAGATTGGCGACTTGGACTTCTCCACTGAAATACGGACCAACCAGGTGAACCACTACTAGTGGGTAAGGTGTCGGTGATCAGGACGGTTCTCCAGCGTAAGTGACTTGAGGTGCAGCGGGTCTCTGTAGAATAGTCTGCAGCAAAGCTGTGTCCCTCAAGATGGTTATAGGGACTATTCCGTCAGAATCTCTACTGTTGGCGGAGACAGTTCCTCGGGACACTTGTCTTGTTAAATCAAGTAAGATCAGTGACAGGAACATTTACATGCAATACAGTCTTATTATTAAGCTTTGGTGGGTCAGTGTTGGTGTCACAGTGAGCATTTGGACACTTTTCTACGGTGTGCCCGTAAGTTTTGCAGTAAAGTACATAGTTAGCGTACGTTGATCGGACTTTAGATGGAGGATAGCTATACCAAAATGGTTTACTGGAATAAAAGTAAAAAACTTTGTGCGTTAGACTATAGGCGTCAGCTAACTGTAAACATGTACTGAGGTTCGTCTCTCTAATCAGTAAGATATAGTCGCACAAGGTTAAGAGTACGTCACATAAATTCTTCCACTAAGGGGCGCCTAACAGCTGGGTGGGCAGCGCTTCGGATTCGTAGTCCTGAGTTTCCGGGTTCGATCCCCGGTGGAGGCGGAAACAAATTGGCAAAATGTTTCTTTCACCCTGATGCCCCTGTCACCTAGCAGTAAATAGGTACCTGGGAGTTAGACAGCTGCTACGGGCTGCTTCCTGGGGGGGGGGGGTTGTAACAAAAAGGAGGTCAAGGACCGGGCCGTGGGGACGCAAAACCCCGAAATCATCTCAAGATAACCCCAAAATAGACGATAATGAGATTTATCAAGCTATCAGATGAATTTATCGGTGCTGATTGTAGCCACTTCATAAAATATCTGCCGTTTGTCTGCACGTATTCAAAATAAGTTTGAGCACTAGTTGTTACAGTCCCTGAAGCGTCAGAGATCACTGTATAAACATCAGAGGTCCACAGTTGTTCAACATCATCCCAGCGAGCATAAGAAATATTGCCGGAACAACAGTGGACATCATCAAGAGGAAACTAGATTGTTTCCTCCAAGGATTGCCGGACCAACCAGGCTGTGGTGGGTATGTTGGCCTGCGGGCTGCTCCAAGCAACAGCCTGGTAGACCAAACTCTCACAAGTCAATCCTGGCCTCGGGCCGGGCTAGAGGAGTAGAACAACTCCCAGAACCCTATCAACCCCATGTTTTATCACACTGTAATCTGTGTCGGTGGCAAGAGTACCGAGTGTCAAGGCGGCTCTTCCTCTGAGATGAGCTCTGAGAAGTACTGATCGTTGGTTCCGAGGCCAGTGTAGCGGGGTTAAAAGGGCATCGAGCGATGTTAAAAATGAGTCTACTTCCGTCTCTATAAAAGGCGGCATTATTTTAATACAATTTGAAGGGTCGAAACGTACCGGTAAGTTGGCTTCAGCTTGCTGGCGCTGCTCGAAGTGGGTGGTTACCAATCCCAAGTCCTGCCGTCGGAAGTCAAGAGCGGCGGCTGCTTTCTCTCGTTCTACGCGTAAGGTTATTTCAGCTTCATTTTCGTCTTGTTGTTGTTTGAGTTCAATTTCTTGAGCTAGGACCTGGAGTCGTTCTACTTCTCGTTGACATTGAAGTTCAGCGTCTTGTTCTTGGAGCTGGAGTTTCTCTTATTCACGTTCTAATGCTGCTTGTTCTTGTTCTCGTTTATGTTGAAGATCACCCTCCTTGATTTGTTGTAGTAACTGATTTCGGTGCGGCGACGACTCCCCAGCCGCCGCGGACTCGGCATAAACCCAGGAATCTCCAGATCAGGCGGATACGGGTACCTCCGAGGTTCAAAGGCGCAAGTCGCAGAACGAGGCTGGAGATCACAAGCCACGCCCTCCGACGTAGCAGACGACACCGATGAAGCGTACGAGGGCTGCCAGACGGCCGCGTCGCCGGACGCACAGGAGCAGGGGACAAGCGACGAGAAGGCAATGCCTCCACCGAGACCGCAGGAGACACTGAAGAGAGGGCCGCAGAAGGAAGAGGCGGCGAACCCGTAGTCGAGGAAACGGGGACCGAGGCAGGAGCCACAGAATCTCCAGAGCGAGCAGTCTTTTTCAACAGCAGCACTAGGCCACCCCGCTCACCACGGACCTCAGCAGGGGGCACCACCCCCATGAAGAACCGGAGCCATCCGAAGCAGGAACCGCAGACACTAGATCGGAAGTGGAGGCCGAAGGACCGTCACAGGCATCTTCGGGCAAATGCACCTCCACCGCCACCGCCACCGTAGTAAGCAATGCAGCCGTAGCCACCCCGCTGTCGCCTGCGGACTCACAAGCGTCGAATTCGCCAACGTCCGCCCATACAGACGACGAATGCCGGGAACGCTTAGGCACGGGCTGCACATCATCAGACCCGGAGGCCGACTCAGACACACGGTCAATACAAGCCGGGCAAACTGACGCACGCCGCAGTACTGCAGCATCCTCAACCACATGGGGCACCAGGCCAGACACATGGGGAAGCGCTGGATCCACCCCCACCACCCAGCACAGCCGGAACAGACGTCGAAGGTGCAGGGACAGGGACAGGGTCAGATGCAGCAGAGGAAGACGGGGGAGTCGAGCAGAATGTAGGCCGAAGAATCCCAGAGACACTAGGCGGAGCAGGATGATCACCAGGCGATGACACAACCTCCGGAGGAGAAGCCACCACCACAGGGGGCGCATCAGGCGACACAGGGGACATATCCGCGGCCGGAGAGGCGTCCATAGGCACAGAAACCTCCTCCACAGGAAGCGGTGGAAAATCCTCCTCACTGAAGAGGTTCACAGGTGCAGCGGCCGGCGCAGAACAGTCAGCAGCCTGATGGCCCAACAGGCCACAACGATAACACGTCCGAGGCTGGCGGGCGTAAAACACACGAACTGTGTACCCCATCAGACGCACAGAGGACGGAATATCCTCCCGGAGCCTCATGCCCAGGGTGCGAATGTTCGTCCTCACACCCTTAAGTGGGCTCGAAGATACCACGTTCACCCGCACACTAATTACGGCGCCAAAACGGCCGAAGTACCGCCGGAGCAGACCCTCCGGAAACTCCAATGGAGCCCCATGCATGCTGACGTAGGTGAGGGCACCACTCCAATCAGAGATTGAAACAGTGCCCGCACCATCCGGCAGAGGGAATGTCCGCCCCTCGCAACGACGGAGAAATTCGCGGTATGCCAACTCCGCTGTGAACTTGAGTATCACTCGTCAAATTCTCGACGCCGTAAATGTCCATCACAGGAATGTTCAGCTGCTCACAAACCCGCGCGATCTCCGGTATCCAGCCCTGCTGGAAAATTCCAAGCCCACAGACTGAGCCCGCAGTATTGGTGGGAGGGGGACCCCCATCGTGCAGTCCACGTCAGCACAGGCGAGCAGAGACACACGCCCCCAAACGGCCAAAACTGGCAACAACCACCAAAACTGCCGGAGCGAGCAGCGGACACGACCACTCGCCACGACAGCTAGTAGTCAACTCCATTTATTGCTAGTAGTGAGGAAAGGGAGTTGTAAATAATTAAGCTGTATACTTTAGAGTTGTCAATAATTTCGAGTGCTACCAGTATTGCTACCAACTCATCTTGCATTGTGGATGCCCAGTTACTAATTCGGAGATGCCCGGTTGGGCCCCGGGAACAGCTCGCTCAGAGCCCCCGGAATAGCTCACTCGGAGCCTCGGGAACAGCTTGCTTGGAGCTTGGGGAACAGCCCGCTCGGAGCCTCGGGAACAGTCCTCTCGAGCCTAGGGAACAGCCCGCTCGGAGCCTGGGGGAACAGCCCTCTCGGAGCCTGGGGGAACAGCCCGCTCAGAGCCTCAGAAACAGCCTGCTCGGAGCCTGGGGGAACAGTCCGCTTGGAGCCTTGGGAACAGTCCTCTCGGAGCCTAGGGAACAGCCAACTAGGAGCCTGGGGAACAGCCCGCTCGGAGCCTCGGGAACATTCCGCTCGTAGCCTCGGGAACAGTCCTCTCGGAGCCTATGGAACAGCCCACTCGGAGCCTGGGGAACAGTCCGATCGGAGCCCCGGGAACAGTCCGCTCCGAGCCTCGGGAACAGCCAGCTCGGAGCCTCGGGAACAGCCCGCATGGAGCCCCAGGAACCGCTCTCTCGGAGCCTCGAGAACAGCCTGCTCAGAGCCTGGGGAACAGCCCGCTTGGTGCCTCGGGAACAGCCCGCTCGGAGCCCGAGCAACAGCCCGCTCGGAGCCCCAGGAACAACTCACTCGGAGCCTCGGAAACAGCACGCTCGGAGCCCCAGGAACAGCCCGCCCGGAGCCCCAGGAACAGCTCGCTCTGAGCCCCAGAAACAGCTCACTTGGAGCCTTGGGAACAGCCTGCTCGGATCCTGGGGAACAGCCCACTCGGAGCCTGGGGAACAACCCGCTTGGAGCCTCGGGAACAGCTCGCTCGGAGCCTCAGGAACAGCCCGCTCGAAGCCCCTGGAACAACCCGCTCGGAGCCCCAGGAACAGCTCGCTCGGAGCTCCAGGAACAGCTCACTTGGAGCCTGGGGAACAGCCTGCTCGGAGCCCCAGGAACAGCCCACTCGGAGCCTGGGGAACAACCCGCTTGGAGCCTCGGGAACAGCCCGCTCGGAGCCCCAGGAACAGCCCGCTCAAAGCCCCAGGAACAGCTCACTCGGAGCCTCAGGAACAGCCCGCTCGGAGCCCCAGGAACAGCCCGCTCGGAGCCCCAGGAACAGCTCACTCGGAGCCTCGGGAACAGCCCACTCGGAGCCTCGGGAACATCCCGCTCGGAGCCTCGGGAACAGCACACTCGGAGCCTCAGGAACAGCCCGCTCAAAGCCCCGGGAACAGCTTGCTCGGAGCCCCTGGAACAGTCCGCTCGCAGCCTGGGGAACAGCCCACTTGGTGCCTCGGGAACAGCCCACTCGGAGCCTCGGGAACAGCCCGCTCGGAGCCCTGGGAAAAGCCCGCTCGGAGCCCCGAGAACAGCCCGCTCGTAGCCCCGGGAACAGCCTGCTTGGAACACTGGGAACAGCTCGCTCGGAGCCCCGGGAACAGCCCGCTCGGAGCCTCGGGAAGTGCCCACTCGGAGCCTGTGGAACAACCCGCTCGGAGCCTCCGGAACACCCCACTCGGAGCCTCGGGAACAGCCTGCTCGGAGCCTGGGGAACAGCCTGCTAGGAGCCCTGGGAACAGCTCGCTCGAAGATTGGGGAACAGCCCGCTCGGAGCCCTCGGAGGCTAGATACTGGCGTTATCCCTGACATACTAAAAACAGCAGAGATAGCACCACTCCATAAAGGAGGAAATAAGGCAGAGGCAAAAAATTACAGACCGATAGCACTAACATCGCACATCATAAAAATTTTTGAGAGAGTGCTAAGAAGTTACTTCACAAAATACATGGAATCACAGCATCTCCATAACCCGGACAACATGGTTTCAGAACAGGGCGCTCTTGCCTGTCGCAGTTGCTGGACCTCTGTGATATGGCATTAGATGCTATGGAAGACAAACAAAACGCAGATGTAATTTACACAGATTTCGCAAAAGCCTTCGATAAATGTGACCATGGAGTTATTGCACATAAAATGCGTTCAAAAGGAATTACCGGGAAAATAGGCAGATGGATCTACAATTTCCTGACTAACAGAACCCAATGTGTAATAGTTAACAAAATAAAATCCAGCCCATCAACCGTGAAGAGCTCAGTCCCCCAGGGTACTGTGCTTGCTCCAGTAGTTTTTCTCATCCTCATATCGGACATAGACAAGAACACAACCTATAGCACTGTATCATCCTTTGCAGATGACACTATGATTTTCATGAGAGTTGGCAACATAGAGGACACGGCAAACCTCCAATCAGATGTAGATCAGGTCTTTCTATGGGCTACAGAAAATAATATGGTGTTTAACGAGGATAAGTTCCAGCTCATGCGCTACGGAAAAATTGAAAATATAAAAACAGAAACCACGTACAAAACTCAGGCAAATCATAACATAGAACGAAAAGGCAATATAAAGGATCTGGGTGTACTCATGTCGGAAGACCTTACCTTTAAAGAACACAATAAAGTAGCCGTCACAACTGCAATAAAAATGACAGGTTGGATAACAAGAACTTTCACACTAGAGATGCTATACCGATATGATACTTTTCAAAACGCTTGTGCTCTCTAGAGTGGAGTACTGCTGCCCAATGACAGCCCCTTTCAAAGCTGGAGAAATTGCTGACCTGGAGAGCGTGCAGAGATCCGTTACTGCTAGAATCCACTCAGTAACTCAAATTACTGGACCGGCTAAAGAGCTAAATCTGTACTCC
>WNGS01086553.1:0-13383 GCA_020271785.1 Procambarus virginalis
GCTGCGCATGAAGCCACGGCCAGGAGGTCGCAGTCCTCACGTCGCACCTCAAGTCCAAGCCCCCCAAGTTCATGAGGACGCCCCACAGGGCCACAAGACCGAGACAACAGAAGGACCCGGCGGTGCAGAGCGCGGCTCGTTGCGCTCGTGATCATGCGGGCGGCGAAGCGCTGGCCCTCGCTTCGGCTGAAAGGTGATCGAGCTGTTCACCGCAACGCGCGCTGCCGCTGATCGTGAGGTCGATCTCAAACGGACGGGCGCCAGCGTCAACACCCAAGCTGATCGGCCGCGGACCTCGCAGGTGGCCTAGACAAGGGCGCGCGCCGACAACCGTGTTCAGCGCTGGACGTGATGGGGCGAGCGCAGCGTCTGCGGCGCGATGTCGCTACTCCCCATATCCACAGGGCTACCCGAGGGCTGGACCAGGTGCATGGTGACGTGAAGAATTTGTGAGCCACCAGCCGCGCCGATCCTGGCGACGTGCGCCGCGTCGAGGTCTTCAAAGACCACCTGCAACGAGGCGCGGGACCGCCAGGGCCGCAGCGACCACGGCTTCGTGCGCGCGGCTGCTGCGGCTGCGCCTGCTAGATCAGCCGGTTTAGGACGATCCGATCGCCGCCGGGCCGCCCAAGGCGGCTCAGCCCCTGAGGGGCCAGCGACCCAGCGCAGCGGTGGAGCGTGGGGGACTCAGGAAAACCGGATGGCGAGCCACGGTGGCAGCGCGCGAGAGGGCTGCCAGTGTTCGCCGGCGTCGGCGCTGACCCAGAGCCGCCGGTGGTCGAACCCATGGCGAGCACGGTCCACTGGCGTCCACGTCCAGCGTCGTGGCGGCTTTAGACCAGGCGGTAGGCCTGGCTGGACGCAGGCCGTCACCAAAGACTTGAATCCCGTCGTCGGTGCGCAGCACCACCATGCGCGTCCGGACCGGATGCGACAGACATCGGCCTGGGCCGGCAGACCAGGCCGTGGGGGTTGGCGGATCGCAGGCACGGCAAAACGAGCCGATGGCGCAGGGCGGCGTATGCCTGCCACCGCGCGCCACGTGCTGGAACGGTAGATGCCGCAGTGGTGCTGCACCCAACAGCGCATCGGGGGGCGCAGGAGCACCATCCATGCGGGTCCTGGGTGTTGCGATCGGCGCATCTCGGCCGGCAGGTAATCGGCCTATGCCCTGGGTCGCAGGGCACACTGTGGGCACCGCCGTCGCGGGTCTGCCAGACGCCACAGGAAGCCCAGCGTCACATGGCGGCGTCGCGCGGGTCGACCAGGATCGAATGGATGCCGGCGTGGTCGTAGCCACCGCCGAACCACTCGCGCCGCCGGGCAGGTCCCACAGCGGCCGGTCAGCGTCCAGCTCGCGCCGCGGTCGTCCGATCGGAACAGGCCGCCGGCAGGGCACCGGCCCAGAGCACGCCGGGTTCGTCGGCGCCGCCGGCCGCCAGCGACCAGACCAGGTCGACGGTCCAGGGCGTGGTGTCGTCGGCCATCGGCCCTTCGGTCGGTTTGGGCGGGAACGCCGGCGCCGCAACCTCGGTCCAGTGGGCGCCCCGGTCGGCGCTGCGGTGCAGCTTGACGCCGAAGTGGCCCAGCCGCAGCGCCGCGTACCAGTGACCGTCGCGCGGGTCGGCCAGCACGCTGGTGACCGGCTCGCCGGCGAAATGGTGGGCGCTGATGCGCCAGTCGGTGCCCTGCCCCTCCCACACGAACAGGCCTTTGCGGCTCGCCACCAGGATCGTCGGCATATCGCACTCCTTTGTGATTCTGTCCCAGTGCGGCCGCTGCGCCGCTCAGCCGCCGCTGAGCGCCTGGATCACCAGCACGCGGTCGCCTGGCACCAGCGCCTCATCGAGCTTCACACGGTCCGCCACCAGCCGGCGGTTGACGAACACGGCCACGTGCTTGCGCACCGCCCGTTGCTCGTCGAACACATAGCCCGCCAGCGCCGGCGCGGCCAGCAGGGCCTGCTCCAGCGCCGCGCGCAGCGGCCCCGGCGGCACCTGCTGGGGCTCGCAGTCGACATGGCGGCGCAAGGCGGGGGCAAATTCGACGGTGACCATGTTCAGGCTCGGACCACAGTGTCCGGTCAGTCACCGAAGGGTGCAAGCGCATGCCCCGCCATCGGCGGGGTCAGGCGCGCACGAACAGGGTCACCAGCGGCTGGTCGCCGAGCTGGCGGCTCCAGTGGCCGTGCACCGCCGGATCGAAGGTCGCGCCTTCGGGCAGGGTGTCGGCGGAGTAGAAATGGTCGCCGGGACCGAAGGTGCGCGAGCTGCCGTCCTGCAGCCCGATCTCCATCTGTCCCTGCAGCACGAACAGCCACTGCGGTGCGCCGGTGCAATGGAAGCTGCTGCGGAAGCCGACCGGGCTCTGGCGCAGCTGGCAGCCGCTCGCAGGCATCCACGGCGACAGGCACGCCGCTGGCGTGCCTTCGCTGAGTTCGATCGTTTCCTCGCGAAACGCGGCCCGGCCGTCGGTGCCGGTGTAGAGAACCACCTGGGTGAAGCTTGTCATGGTCATCTCCTGTGGAGGAGCGTTGTACCAGACACCTTGCCTCAGAGCCTCCAGCACACACCGCGGAACCGGCTCAGCCGGGCCGCTGGTGTGGTCCCCCGGGGGGACGCCGCGCAGCGGCGCAGGGGGGATCAATCCCTTCAGTTCTTCGGGTAACGGCTGGGGAACAGCTCATTGAGCTTCTTGCCGCTTTCGCCGTCGGCAATGATCTCGCCCTTGCGGACGGCTTCGGCCAGCTCGGCCTTGACCTGCTCACGCGTCTTGGCCTGCGCCACCGATGGCGTGGGGTAGCGGTTGGGGTTGATCTCGCGCAGGGTGCGGCCCGACTCGTTGTCGGCGATCACGTCACCGTTGCGCTGCGCTTCGCGCAGCTCGGCACGCACCTCTTCGCGGCTCAGGCCCGGCGCCTTGGGCGCGGCGGCGTAGGCGCTGGGGTTGATCTCGCGGGCGGTGCGGCCGGACTCGTTGTCGGCGATCACATTGCCATCGCGCTGGGCGGCCGCCAGCTCGGATTTGACGTCGGCGCGGGTCTTGGCCTGGGCGGTCGCGGCGGGGTAGCGGCTGGGATAGATCTCGCGCAGGGTGCGGCCCGACTCGTTGTCACCGATCACGTCGCCGGCCTGCTGGGCCTGGATCAGTTCGGCACGCACCTGCTCGCGGGTCAGCGGGGCGCCGGCATCGGCAGCGATGGCTTGTCCGGCCGACAGGGCGGCAACGGCGAGGGCGATGGTGGAGAGGTAAGAGGCTTTCATGGTGCTTCCTTTCAAGAAGTGGTGAATGACGGATGGATGTTGCCGGCCAGGGGCCCGGGGGTCTTTTCGCGCCGGTTTCGCTTCTTTGCGTTGTGTTTCGGAAGTGATTTCGTTGCGATGGGTGAACTTTAAAATTTCGTCCTGAAGAGAAAAACCCCCAAATCATCGACACTCTATTTCTGAATCAGCAACAATCGTCCCGTTGAAACCCCTCACCATCGACCCATGGACCGACTGACTTCAATGCGTGTGTTTCTTCGTGTGGCGGACGAAGGGGGCTTTGCCGCGGCCGCCCGGGCGCTGGACATGTCGCCCGCCGTGGTCACCCGGCTGGTCGCCGACCTGGAGGAGCACCTGGGCACCCGGCTGCTGCAGCGCACCACGCGCCGCCAGTCGCTGACCGACGCCGGGGAGGCCTACCTGGACCGGGTGCGCCACATCCTGCAAGACCTCGACGACGCGCACTCGCTGGTCAGTTCGCACACCCAGCAGCTCTCGGGCACGCTGCGGGTGCTCGCCTCACCGGTGCTCGCCACCCACGTGCTGGCCCCGATCGTCGCCAGTTTTCACCAGCTCTACCCGCAGATCCAGCTGGACATCGAGGTCGCGAGCCACCGCGAACCACCGATCGAGGCCTACGACATCACGCTCATGGGCACCGACGAGGCCTACAACGCCAACGTCATCGCGCGCAAGGTGAGTTCCACCGAGGCCTTTCTGGTCGCGTCGCCGGCCTACCTGGCGCGCAAGGGCGCACCGCAGACGCCGCAGGACCTGCTGACCCACGACTGCCTTCGCATCCGGCCCGACACGGGCATGCGCAGCCGGCAGTGGCGGCTGTTCCGCAGCGACCGCGACGACGAGGAGGTGCTGCTGGACGTGCGCCCGGCGCTCTGGGTCAACCACACCGACACCCTGATGCGGGCCGCGCTCGATGGCGCCGGCATCACCGGCACCATGGTCGAGCTGTCGGCGCCGCACCTGGCCAGCGGCGCGCTGGTGCGGGTGCTGGCGCCCTGGATCACCGGCCGCTTCTCGCTCTACGCCGCGCTGCCCAGCCGCAAGTTCCTGCCGCAGCGGACCCAGGTCTTCCTCGACCACCTGACCGAAAGAACCCGCGAGCGCATCACAGAGGCGCTGGCCGGCTGTGAAGTCTGCTGAACAGGTGATGTGTGCCCCCACGCTCCGCCGCTGCGCGGGTCGCTGCCCCCCCCGAGGGGACTGGGCCTGCCTTGGGGCGGCCCGGCGGCTGGCCCGTGCCCCCACCCTTCACCGCTGCGCGGGTCGCTGCCCCTGCTGAAGACCGTCGACTGACGGTTTAACCCCATCCGGCCACTTGGTTCGTTTCAGTGGGCTCCACCCTTTTTTTCAGGAGCTTTCATGAACCCCTTGCTGCGTCGCCTCACCCTGCCCGCCCTCGCCGCCCTGGCCCTGCTGGGCGCCACCCCTGCCCAGGCCGTCGGCCGGCTGGCCGACATCAACATCATCGACCGCGACAGCGGCGAGACCCTGCCAGTCGTGCGGCACGGCGGCGAGTACTGGGTCGCCGGCCGGCCGGGGGCGCGTTATGCGGTGTCGGTGCGCAGCGCGCTGCCGGGCCGCGTCATGGGCGTGGTCTCGGTCGACGGGGTCAACGTGGTCACCGGCCAGACCGCCGCCTGGCACCAGAGCGGCTACGTGCTCGGTCCCTGGCAGCAGTACGACATCACCGGCTGGCGCAAGAGCGACGACGAGGTCGCGGCCTTCCACTTCACCGGCCTGCCTTCGTCCTACGCGGCGCGCACCGGCCGCCCGGCCCACGTCGGCGTGATCGGCGTCGCGCTGTTCCGTGAAAGAGTGGATACCCCGGCGGTGGTGCCGCTGCCGGAACCGGTCCAACCGTCCTGGCGCCAGCGGCGTGAGCTCAGCGAAGCCGAGCGCAGCCAGCTCGAACGCGGTGCGCCGGCGGCGGCCTCGCCCGCGCCCTCCGCCAATGAATCCTTTGCCTCGGGCGCTGGCAGCGCCAAGAGCGCGGCCGCCGACGCCAGCACCGCAGACATGGCCGAGGCCCGGCGCACCTCGCCCGCCACGGTCGCGCCGCGGCTGGGCACCGGCCACGGCGAACGCGAACACAACCAGGTCGGCCACACCCGCTTCGAGCGCCGCAGCAGCCAGCCCGACGAGCTGATCCGGATCCGTTACGACAGCCGCGAGAACCTGGTCGCCCTGGGCGTGCTGCCGCCCGACGTGGCGCCGCCGAGGCCGCAGGCCTTCCCCGGTTCGCGCGCGCCGCGCTACGCGCCCGACCCGTACTGACCCGACGCCTGACGCGCCCACGCGAGGGCTTCCATAATCGCCCGCATGGTCGCGGCCGATGCCCCTTCAGACGAACAGCTCATGCGGGCCTACGCCGGCGGGGACACGGCCGCCTTCGAAACCCTGTACGACCGCCACGCCTTGCCGGTGTGGCGTTTCGTGCAGCGCAGCGTGCAGAATCCGGCGCTGGCCGACGACCTGGTGCAGGACGTCTGGTTCAGCCTTGTGCGGCAGGCGCCGCAGTACGAGGCGCGGGCAAAGTTCCGCACCTGGTTGTTCACCCTGGCGCACCACCGAGTGGTCGACCTCTGGCGCACCCACAAGGCCCACGCCAGCCTCGACGCCGAGACCGAAGACGGCGCGGCGCTGGCCGACCTGCTGGCCGCCGAATCGGGTTTCGGCCCCGAGCGCCGGCTCGATACGCGCGAGCAGGCGCAGGCGCTGCTGGACGCGCTCGCGGCCCTGCCACCCGACCAGCGTGAGGCCTTCCTGCTGCAGGCCGAGGCCGGCATGAGTCTGGCCGAGATCGCGCAGGCCACCGGCGTCGGCCTGGAAACCGCCAAGAGCCGACTGCGCTACGCCCGCGCGCGACTGCGCGAAACCCTGGAGGCGTTTGCATGAACCCCGACGAACAACCGCCCCACGCCGACGATCCGCTGCTGCAGCGCTACCGCGAGGCCAATCACCAGGACGGCGAGCGGCCGGCGCCGCAGCTGCGCGAGAACGTGCTGGCCCATGCGCGCCAGGCTGCCGTGGCACGGCGGGGCATCCCTAGCGCCCCGGCGCGGCCGCGGCCAACGACAGCGTCTGGACCTGGCGCGCGCTGGGTGGCCTGGCGATGGTCGGGCTGGTGAGCCTGCTGGTGCTGCAGTTCGACCGTGGCACGCCGACAGAGAAGGACCTGGCGCTGGGCTCCGGCGTATCCCGTCCCGCCGCCGAAACGGCCTCCGGCAGCCCCCGGCGATGCCAGCACCAACCGCCGCAGACGCCGTGGTCGCCCAGCCGCGACCACGCGCGCCGCAGCCAGCCCCGGAAGCGGCAGCTACCCACCCACGGTCCGCCTCGACGCGCCGCAGCGAAGTCCTCGCTCCCCAGGTTGCGGAACGCAGGGCCAGGGCCGAAGCGACGCAAGAGCCAGAAGCTGTGGCGCCCACGGCACTGACCGAGGGCATTTCCAAAAAACAGGCGCCTCCAACAGCAGAGGCACCTGCTCCGGCGGCCAAAGCCATGGCGCCTCAGGCACCCGCGTCCATGGGCCGCGCGGTGCCTGGGAGCACAGCAGCGCCGGCAGCCGCCGACTCCGCTGCGCTCCCAGGCGCCGCGCACAACACCGCCGAAGAGATGCCGCGGGAGCGGCGGGAGATCACCAGCACCCGCCGGGCGGTGCCAGCTTCACCCCTGTTCGCCGCCATTGCGTCCGCCGACGCGGAGGCGGTGGCGCAGCGGCTGGCCAACGGTGCCGACCCGAACGGGCCCGACGCCACCGGCCGCACACCGCTGATGGCGGCGGCGCGAACCGGCAACGAGGCGGTGGTGCGGCGGCTGCTGGCCGCGGGGGCGGACCGCACGTTGCGTGACCGCGCTGGACTCAGCGCGGCCGACCACGCGGAACACAGCGGCCACCCAAGCCTGCTGCCGCTGCTGCGCTGAGCCAGCCTGGCCGCCGCCCCCGCTATCCGCTATCCGCTATCCGCTATCCGCTATCCGCTATCCGCTATCCGCTATCCGCTATCAGCTATCAGCTATCAGCGCGCTCAGCCCGCCGGATGAACCGGGCGGGCCAGTGTCCGGGTGGACATCGCGGCCTGCTGCGCCAGCTTCGACCCGCTCACCGGTTCGGGCCAGCACGCTTCGATCCGTTGCACCAGGCCGCTGACAAAGTCGTCGCCGGCCACCAGAGCCTGTGGCACCACATACGGCGACTGCGCTGCGCGGGCGTCGATCAGCAGCACCCGGCCAACCCAATCGGCCAACGCGTGCCCGCCGTGCTCGCGCAGCAGGTGCAGCATCAGATCGGTCTGCGCCGCCGACAGCATGTCCAGCGTCACCGCGACGCCGCTGGTCAGGCTGCCGGGCGATACGATCAGGCTGAAATCGGGCATGTCTGAGAACGCTCGAAAGATGTCACTTCAGACACTTTACGCCACGACATATTGCGGCTTCAATCGAGCCCATCAACGCATGGAGCCACCGCGTGAAACCAAGCTCTTCGAGTCCCATCACCCGCGTCTATCTGGCCCTGGCGCTGGCCGGGCTGGCCGTCACCTGGTTCTTCAACCTGCGCTATTTCCTGGCGGGCGGCAGCTTGGCGCCCGACCGCTTCTGGGTCGATGCCATGGTCAACCCGCTGACCAGCGCCATCACGCTCGACGTGTACCTGTCTGCGCTGGTGTTTTCGGTCTGGGTCTGGCGTGAGACGGCACGGAACAGCCGCTGGCGCGCCATGGCCTGGATCGCGCTGTGTTTCGTGTCGGTCTGGCGGTCGCCTTGCCCCTGTATCTGGCTCGCCGGGACGCCGCAGCCGCTGCACCCCGGCACTGAAGCGTCCCCGCTTGCGTCAGCGCGGCGTGACGCGGTTGAGCGGCGTCTTGGCCTCGCCGGTGCCCAGGTAGGCGATCAGGTTGTCGGCCGCGAGCATGGCCATCGCCCTGCGCGTGGGCAGGGTGGCGCTGGCGATGTGCGGCGTGAGCACCACGTTGGGCACGCTCAGCAGACCGGGGTTGACTTTGGGCTCACCCTCGAACACATCCAGCCCGGCGGCCGCGATGCGCTTTTCACGCAATGCCGCGACCAGCGCGTTTTCGTCCAGGATGCCGCCGCGAGCGATGTTGACCAGGGTCGCGGTCGGCTTCATGAGCGCCAGCTCGGCCGCGCCAACGCAGTGGTGCGCCGCCGGCGTGTAGGGCAGCACCAGCACCACGTGGTCGGCCTGCGCGAACAGGTCCTCGCGGGAGACGTAGCGCGCGCCACAGGCCGCTTCCTTCTCGGCATCGAGCCGCGAGCGGTTGTGGTAGATCACCCGCATGCCAAAGCCGTGGGCGCCGCGGCGGGCGATCGCCTGGCCGATGCGGCCCATGCCCAGGATGCCCAGCGTGCTGCCATTCACCTCGGCACCGGCAAACATGTCCAGCGCCCAGCGGTTCCACCGTCCTGCGCGCAGGAAGTGCTCGCTCTCGGTCAAGCGGCGCGCCGTGGCCATGAGCAGGGCAAAGCCGAAGTCGGCCGTGGTCTCGGTCAGCACGTCGGGGGTGTTGGTCGCCTGCACCCCGGCCGCCGTCATCGCGGGCACATCGAAGTTGTTGTAGCCCACCGCGATGTTGGCCACGATGCGCAGGTCAGGGCAGGCCGCCAGCAGTGCCGCATCGACGCGCTCGCTGCCGGTGGTCATCGCGCCCACCTTGCCCTGAAGGCGATGCGCGAGCTCGGTAGCGCTGAGCACCTCGTCGGTGTCGTTGTGGTCGACCTCGAAATGCGGCTGCAAGCGCTCCACCACCTCGGGGAACACGGTGCGCGCGATCAGGATGGCGGGGCGCTGGCTCATGAGAGCGCTCAGACGGCGAGCAGATCGACTTCGAACAGCAGCGTCGCGTTCGGCGGGATCACGCCGCCGGCACCGCGCGCACCGTAACCCAGCGCGGCGGGAATCACCAGCCGGCGGGTGCCACCCACGGCCATGCCCTGCACGCCTTCGTCCCAGCCCTTGATCACATGGCCGGCACCGAGCGGAAACTCGAACGGCTGGCCACGGTCCTTGCTGGAGTCGAACTTGGCGCCCTGCACGCCGTCGTTGTAGAGCCAGCCGGTGTAGTGCACCTGCACGGGGCGACCGGCCTGGGCGACTTCGCCGTTGCCGACGGTCGTGTCTTCGTACTGCAGGCCGCTGGGGGTGGTGATCATGTGGGGGTCCTCGGGTGTAAAAAAACGAACTGCCGATTATTCCAGCCCGGCGGTCGGCAGGGCGGACGGCCCGAAGTGGCACCACTTCGAACAGCCGTTTACACATTCTTTGCAGTGGATGGGACAAAACTTGACGCAGGGGCGGTGTACTGCAGGCCTCGCAACCACCGGTCCGAGGAGACCCACGATGACCACCCACACACCCCTTCTCTCCCGCCGCATGGCGCTGGGCGCGATCGCCGGCTCGGCCTTGATGACCGCGCTGCCGGCCATGGCGCAGGGACGACTGACCGACGTGCGCGTGGTCGACCGCGACCGGGATGACGTGCTGCCGCTGTACCGTCACCGGGGCGAATTCTGGGTCGCGGGCGAGCCCGGCGCACGCTATGCGATCGAGCTGCTCAACGGCAGCCGCGAGCGGCTGCTCAATGTGGTGTCGGTCGACGGCATCAACGTGATCACCGGTGAGACCGCCTCCTTCGACCAGGCGGGCTATGTGCTTGAGCCGATGCAGCGCTACGACGTCGCCGGCTGGCGCAAGAGCCGGCGCGAGATCGCGGCCTTCGAGTTCACCAGCCTGCCGCGCTCCTACGCCGCACGCACCGGCCGACCGGACGACGTCGGCGTGATCGGCGTGGCCGTGTTCCGGGAGCGTGAATCGTTCAGCCTGCCGCGCCCGCCGCTGCCGCCGTTCCCGCCGTTCGAGCGCAGCGCCCCACAGCCGGGCACCAAGTCAAGCCCGCAGCTGCAGGAGAAGTCGCACCGCAGCGCCGAGCCCGGGCCGCAGCTGGGCACCGGCCACGGCGAGCGCGAAGACGACCGGGTGGGAAAGACCGATTTCGAGCGCCGCAGCGACCGGCCGGACGACATCGTCAGGATCCGCTACGACAGCCGCGAAAACCTGATCGCGATGGGCATCATCCCGCCACAGCGCCGCCGCTGGCGCGACCGGCCCAGCGCTTTCCCGGGCGCTGACCGCGGCTACGTGCCGGATCCGTACCGTTGAGGTCAACCCCGCGCGGGCCTGGACCCAGTGGCTTCACTCCAGCCAGTGGGTAAAACTGGCGGCCGGTTCGCGCGGGGTGACGAAGCCGTTGACCTTGTCGGCCGGATCGGCGTAGCCCAGCGACATGCCGCAGACCAGCATCTCGTTCTCTCCCGCGCCGATGTGCGGCGGATGATCTTGGCGAAACCGTTCCAGGCCGCCTGCGGGCAGGTGTGCAGGCCGTGGCCGCGCGCGGCGACCATCAGGTTCTGAAGGAACATGCCGTAGTCGACCAACGATCCGCGGCCCAGACCCGGTCGAGCGTGAACATCAGGCCCACGGGCGCGTCGAAGAAACGGAAGTTGCGCTGGTGCTGGCATGCATCTTGTCCTTGTCGCCCTTGGTGATGCCCAGCAGACCGTAGAGGCTCCAGCCGTTCTCGCGCCGGCGGTCGATGTAGGGGCTGACCCACTGGGTCGGGTAGTAGTCGTATTCCTCGCGGTACGCTCGGCCAGCGAAGGGTCGGCGCGCAGCGCGTCGTGCGCGGCGCAGCACTTGTCCACCAGGCTGTCACGGCTGGCGCCCTGCAGCACATAGACCTTCCAGGGCTGGGTGTTGGTGCCCGAGGGCGCGCGCGCGGCAAGCTCCAGCAGGTGTTTCCAGCGTCGCGCGTGGCACCGGCTGCGGCAGGAAGGCGCGGGCCGACATGCGCTGGTGATGGCGGCGCTCGACGCTGGCGGCATCGATCACGGGGGCGCGGCGGGCGGATTCTGGCTCATGGTCGTCTCCTGTGTTTGACGTTTACGTAAACGTTAACTTCAATTATGGCAAGTTACACCGATGGCGCTGGCCGCCGATCAGGCGATGCCTTGCAGCGTGGTCTGGAGCCTGGCCGGCAGCGGCACTGGCCGGCGCGTCCCGCGGTCCACGTAAACGTGGACGAAGTGACCACAGGCGGCGGCCAGCGGTTCGCCTTCGGCAAAACAGCCCGACCTCGTAGCGCACGCTGGATCGGCCAGCCGCGCACGCGCAGGCCGGCCTCGACGGTCTGCGGAAAGGCCAGCGGCGCAAAGTAGTTGCACTGGGTCTCGATCACCAGGCCGATCACCTCGCCGCCGTGGATGTCCAGCGCGCCCTGCTCGATCAGCCAGGCGTTGACTGCGGTGTCGAACCAGCTGTAGTAGACGACGTTGTTGACGTGGCCGTAGACGTCGTTGTCCATCCAGCGTGTGCCGATGGAGCGGAACACACGGTAGTGGTCACGGGGCCGGGCCTGTGGCCGGTCGTTCGAGTTGGCGGGGGCATCCATGGCGGCGGATTCTGCCTGCGCCGCGCTCAGGCCGGTGTCACCGCCGCGCGGGCCGTGGCGGGCGCGGTCCGGTCCTGCGCCGCTCGCGCTTGATGCCGGGCGTGGTACTCCAGCGCCACCCGGTAGGTGTTCATCTGCACCTGCACCGTGGTCTCCAGGTCGATGCCGTAGCCGCCCGCCATCGCAAAGGCCAGCGGCAGGCGGCGCTGCCAGGCCCAGTCCATGACGCGCCGGTCGCGCGCCTCCAGACCGTCGAACGTAAGTTTCAGGCGCCCGAGCCGGTCGCCCTCGTGCGGGTCGGCGCCGGCCAGGTAGATCACCAGACCGGGCTCGAAGCGGTGTCCCAGTTCGTCCAGTGCGCGCTCCAGCGCCTCCAGGTAGGCCGCATCGCCGGTGCCGTCGGGCAGCTCCAGATCCAGGTCGCCGGGCTCTTTGCGGAAGGGGAAATTCTTCTCGCCATGCAGCGAGAGCGTGAACACCGAGGCATCGTTGGCGAAGATGCGCGCCGTGCCGTTGCCCTGGTGCACGTCGAGATCGATGATGGCCACCTTCAGCGGCCCACGCGCCCGGTGCGTGCGCGCATGTTCGGCCTGCATCAGCCGCGCGGCGACGGCGGCGTCGTTGAAGACGCAGAAACCGCTGCCTTTGTCCGCGTACGCATGGTGGGTGCCGCCCGCGATGTTGGCCGCGATGCCTTCGCCCGCCATGGCGGCGCGGCAGGCCTGAACCGTTGCTCCGACCGAACGCCGAGCGCGATCGGCCATGGCCGGGCTCCAGGGAAAACCGATCTCGCGCTGGGCGGCGGCCGACAGCGTACCTTGCCCGATGGCCTGGATGTAGGCCGGCGCGTGCACCAGAGCCAGCTCGCCGTCGCTCGCGGGCTGCGCCTGACCCAGCTGCACCAACGGCTGCTCGGTCACCAGCCGCTCGCGCAAGCGCCCGTACTTGGCCATCGGAAAACGGTGGCCGGCGGGCAGGGGCAGGACAAACTCGGTGGCGTAAAAAACGTGCACCCCGCGATTGTGGCGCGGCCATGACGACGGGGCACGGCGCCCGGGTTTTAGAAAATCACCCCTAGATTGCTGCAATGCAGCAAAAACCACTTGCAGCCTCGCGCGTTATCCCTATAATTCAAGCCATGTTGCAGCGCAGCAAAGCGAACGACAAGAACAGCGTCTTGAAAGCGCCCGGTTCCGTAGCAAGCTTCAACTACACCGCAAACCCTTCAAGGAGAAACCAACATGCTGACCGCTGAACAAATCCTCGCCGCACAAAAAGCCAACATCGAAACCCTCTTCGGCCTGACCCAGAAAGCCTTCGAAGGCGTGGAAAAGCTGGTCGAGCTGAATGTGCAAGCCACCAAGGCCGCCCTGAGCGAGTCCGCCAACAGCGCCCAGGCCCTGCTGTCGGTCAAGGACGCCCAGGAACTGCTGACGCTGCAAGCCAGCCTGATGCAGCCCCTGGCCGAAAAGACCGTGGCCTACAGCCGCCACCTGTACGACATCGCTTCGGGCACCGGCGCCGAATTCGGCAAGGCCGCTGAAGCCCAGGCCACCGAAGTCCAGAAGAAGTTCATGGCCGTTGTCGACAAACGCCACCAAGAACGCCCCCGCCGGCTCCGAGACCGCCGTGGC
>WNGS01086556.1:0-12060 GCA_020271785.1 Procambarus virginalis
GATTCCGCAAAGCTCTTGGGGTTAGTCTTTGACACTCGTTTGTCTTGGTCAGCCCATATCTCTGCCTCCGAGTTGAGTGCTCTAAGGCCCTTAATCTCCTTAAGGTTTTGTCCCATACTTCTTGGGGAGCAGATAGACGCACGCTCCTATATTTGCACTCCTCTCTCGTCCTGTTCAAACTCGATTATGGTTGCCTGCTTACTCTTCTGCTTCTCCTTCTACTCTTCGCCGTCTTGATGCTTTGCACCATACTGGGTTGCGTCTCAGCTCTGGTGCCTTTCGTTCGACTCCCGCCCTCAGTTTGTATGTTGACACTGGCTTTCTCTCTCTTCCAGGACCGCCGTGACCGCTACTGTCTTCGCTATCTTGCGCGGTCCTTACAGCATCCTTCCTCTCGCCTCTGTCGTGCTTTGAATTTTTTCTCCTCCCTGTAGCTCCTGTTCCTCTTCATTGTCTCCCACTTTCTGTCCGGTTATCTCGCTTGCAGAGTTCTCTTTCTGTTCGTCTTTCTAATGTTTCTCCTCGTATTGTTCCTTCCCTGCCTCCGTGGAGAGTCCCCCTTCCAAGTTTTGTACGTCCTTGACTTGTATTACTAAAGCCTTTACCCCTCCTTCAGTTTCTGAAAAGCTCTTCCTTGAGCACTTTTCTTCGCACTCCCGCTCTATTTCATCTTTACCGATGGGTCTAAGTCTGCGGACGTGTGTGGGCTACTCTGTTGTTTTCCTGACCGTACTTATATGTGTCGCCCTCCTTCGGAGGCTAGCGTCTTTACGGCGGAACTTTATGCTATTCTCTATGCTCTCCGTCTCTTGCTTTCTCATCTCATTCTCTTTGTGGTTGTCGTTGACTCCGTAGTGCCCTAATGGCTCTTGGGTCCTTTAATCCTGTCCACCCAGTGGTCATCGAGATTCAGCAATGGCTGTTTCTTATTCTAGCAAGTTAAATCGGTAGAGTTTTGCTGGGTTCCCAGCCATATTGGGGTTTCTTTGAATGAGCGTGCAGATGCTGCCGCTAAGGATGCCATCCGTTCTTGTCCCATCTCCCGTACGGGTCTTCCTTATTCTGACTTTTATCCGGTTATTCATTCCTCTATCCTTGCCGGTGGCAGAGTTGTTGGTCCTCTGTGGTTGGTAACAAACTGCGTACTCTCAAACGTAGTGTGTCCCCGTGGCCTTCCTCCTACCACCGTAATCGGCGGTGGGAAACTGCTTTAGCACGGCTGCGGGTTGGCCATACTCGCTTAACCACGGTCACTTAATGGAGCGCCGCCCTGCTCCTTGTTGTCCGAATTGCGTTGTCCCTCTTACGGTTATGCATATCCTTGTTGAATGTCCTGCCTTCCAGGACGAGCGTGTGTCTTGCTTTCCGACCGTCCCTCGCGGTCACTTGTTCCTCGATAGAATTCTAGGTGAATCGGATACTTTTGATATCGTTCGCCTTATGCGTTTTTGTTCTCGTATTGGCTTCTTAGTAATATTTAGCGCCCTCTGATTATTTCGCACTTTGATGGTGCTACATTCACCTTTGGTGCCTTCTTTTGATAATTACATTACATTCCCAAAGCTTGAAAACTATAATGGCAAAGCCACTGCCTATGCTTCAAAGGTAGCCTTACCAGTGATTGGAACTTTCACTGCAGAGATTAAGTCAAAGAATGCAATGCTCATTACTACATTCCATGTTGTTAGGAATGCAAAGGAGTCTTTACTCAGTTACAAGACTTCAACCAAATTGGGGCTACTTCAGCTTTCTAATGCTGTAGCAGTGGAATCTGCAAACAATGTTGATGCTATTGTTGCTGAATTTTCTGATCGTTTAAATCCATAGGTTGTTATACTGATAGCAAGGTACATCTGCATATCAACCCAGATGTAATTCCAGTTGCCCAACCACATCGCCGACAACCATTCCATACTCGCAAGAAAGTCGATGCCGAACTGGATAGGCTGATAGAACTAGATATCATTGAACCGGTAACAGGCCCAACACCATGGGTAAGCCCAATTGTCACTCCACCAAAGCCGAAGAATCCAGATGAGATACGCATTTGTGTAGACATGCGTGTTCCCAACAAGGCAATAATGCGTGAACGCCATCCTACACCCACTGTAGATGATATGATATACCGCTTGAATGGTGCAACTGTATTCAGCAAGTTAGATTTAAACAAGGGCTATCATCAGCTTGAACTTGATGATGAGAGTCGATTCATCACAACGTTTACGACACATCGAGGTCTGTATAGGTACAAGCGCCTGAGTTTTGGTATTAACAGTGCTGCTGAAGTATTCCAGCACATCATCAGCCAGGTATTGCAAGATATACCTAATGCTGACAACATGTCTGATGACATCATTGTTTATGGCCGTACCCAAGCTGAACACGACAAAGCTCTTCGTGCAACATTGCAACGCTTACGAGAAAAGAATTTGACGCTAAGCCGAGCAAAGTGTGAGTTCAATCAACATAAAATTGAATTCTTTGGACATGTACTTAGTGACAAAGGTCTGTCTCCAGATCCTAAGAAAGTTGCAGATATCAAGAATGCTGCACCTCCTTCAACATCCACTGAAGTACATAGTTTTCTGGGAATGGCAAACTACTGTTCTCGCTTCATTCCAGATTTTGCTACCATTACGAAGCCTCTACGTGAGCTCCTGAAGAAAATGCATCATGGTACTGGAGCGATGTCGAGCAAAATGCATTTGATGCTGTGAAAGATGCACTAGTAGAAAATGCGACTGCTGCATACTTTGATCCATCAATGGACACTGAGTTAACGGTGGATGCTAGTCCTGTTGGTTTAGGTGCTGTGTTAGCCCAACACAAACCTGGTCAACCAGATTCCAGAGTAGTAATTGCCTACGCCAGCCGTTCTCTCACAGATGTTGAGCAACGATACAGTCAGACAGAGAAGGAAGCTCTTGCTCTTGTATGGGGCTGTGAACACTTCAATGTGTATCTGCTTGGTGCACCCTTTACCACGATAGTCACTGACCACAAACCGTTGGAGACCATCTTCAATAATCCAAAGTCCAAACCACCAGCTCGCATTGAGAGATGGGCTCTTCGTCTGCAACCATACAACTTTACGGTGAAATACAAGCCAGGTGCAGGCAATCCCGCTGATTACATCAGTCGACATCCTGCCAACAGTTTCACCATCACCAAGCATCAGCAAGTTGCCGAGGAATATGTACACTCTGTAACCTGTGATGCAGTCCCTAAGGCTCTCACTCTTGATGAAATCCGTACTGCAACCCTAGAGGACCCAACTCTGCAAGCAACAGTGGATGCATTGACTAAGAAAAAGTTTCCACGCATCCCACCCTCAGGAGTTGACCAAGATGCATTCAAAGCACTTGAACGCATCCAGACAGAATTAAGTGTTACGCAACAACGCGACACCGTGCTGCGAGGTACTCGTATCGTCATTCCAGCTGTTCTCCAGCAACGTGCTCTGAAGCTTGCACATCAAGGACACCAAGGTCTTGTAAGGACCAAACAGCTGCTACGAGAAAAGGTGTGGTTTCCTGGCATTGATCGTCAAGCTAAGGACATGCATGATGCCTGTGTCCCTTGCCAAGCTGCAGTGGATACTTCAAGACCAACACCTCTACAACCTTCACCACTACCTGCTGCACCATGGATGGAAGTATCGATGGACTTCTGTGGACCGCTACCAACTGGAGAGTACTTGATGGTAGTCATTGATGATCACTCACGTTATCCAGAAGTAGAAATCATCACTTCCACATCTGCAAAGGCTGTCATCCCGAAACTCGACAAGATCTTTTCAAACTTTGGCATTCCTGAAGTTGTCAAGACGGACAATGGACCGCCATTTAATGGACAAGACTTTGTCAACTTTGCTGAGCATATTGGATTCAAACACCGCCGTGTGATGCCACTACATCCACAAGCAAATGGAGAAGTCGAGAGATTCATGCAACCTCTCATGAAAGCTGTACGCTGTGCTCATGCCGAAGGACGATCCTGGAAACAAGCTATGTATGCTTTTCTCAGGAACTACCGTGCAACACCGCATGGAACACTGGGCAAGTCGCCTGGCGAACTTTTATTTGGACGTCCTATGAGAATCGCACTACCTGTCATGCCAGCCAAGGTAACGGATAAACGTCTCGCTCAGAAGGATGCACTAGCAAGGGCAAAATGAAAATTGCTCATGATCAACGTGCAAAGGAACAATTCATAAAGGTTGGAGATACTGTTCTCGTTAAAAAGAAAAAAGAGGGAAAGCTAGATATGCCGTATGATACAAAACCATATAAAGTGATTAGTGTAAAAGGAACTATGGTAACAGCGAGTAATAGAGATCATAGTATAACACGTAATATGGCTTATTTCAAAGTGATTCCAAATAGTGTAGAAAATGATGAAGTGCAAAGTCGTGCAAAAGAAAAAGAAAAAATGAGTTATAACTCGATAAACAATTCATCGAGGGATATTCTTGTACTTAAGGACTCTCGTCCTAAACGTCATGTTAAACGCCCTACACGATTGATGATTAATTGTGTTTATATGTAATGCAAAGTATTTACTTGTTATGCTGAACTAAATTTAATATTGTTTGAATAATGCAGATCTCTCATTCAATATTTTGTAACTTTGTATTACAGTTTCTTTCATGTTTGTTTAACATTGCATATGTATTTTTAACATTGAAATCCTTTGTGGTAAAGATTGTTTAAATTCTTTGTGTGTTTAATTAATGTTAAATGTATGCAATATCTCTTGATATGTTAATAACTTACTTTGTGTCAATAACTTTGCTTTGTGCTACAAGCATGGTAGACATCCTGTATTCATCTTTTTAAAGAAAAGGAGGGATGTCATGTTCACAGAAAATGGTACCATCCGTTTTCTATGTGCGGCGGCTGGACGCCACTAGAGAGGTAAAAAACAAAGCACAGGACGCCTGCCAAGCTTGGGAGCTCTAATCATGTAATCGTTTATAAGTATTAAAGTCAGTAACCAGGAATGACTTTACATCAACCTTACTACCAAGACTATCTCAGCTATATACAGACACCACAGTGGTCATCTCCCTCTCTTTCTCCGCAGCTTCCTCTCTCGTCGTTCCTTTCGGGTGCGCCTTGGTAACGCTCTCTCTGCCTCTTTTCGGCAATACGAAGGTGTGCCCCAGGGTAGTGTTCTGAGCACTACTCTTTTTCTGGTTGCCCTCAATGGTCTTCTTTCCTCTCTTCCTTCAGGTGTCTTCTCAGCTCTCTATGTCGATGATCTTACCCTTTGCTGTCAGGGTGATGATTCGCCTCTCCTTCAACGCCGGCTTCAACTTGCGATTGATGCCGTGTCGTCTTGGGCCACCGATCATGGCTTCAAGTTCTCTACTTCTAAGACTTGTGCCATGTCTTTTACTCGGAAACGGGTCGTTCTTCGTCCCTCTTTGTCACTTTATGGTCATCCCCTTGAGTACAAAGATTCTGCGAAGCTTTTGGGGTTATTCCTTGACACTCGTTTGTCTTGGTCTCCCCATATCTCTTACCTCCGTGTTGAGTGCTCTAAGGCCCTTACCCTCCTTCGAGTATTGTCCCATACTTCTTGGGGAGCGGATAGGCGCACTCTCCTTGCTTTGCATTCCTCTCTCGTCCTGTCTAAGCTCGATTATGGTTGCCCTGCTTACTCTTCTGCTACTCCTTCTGCTCTTCGCCGTCTTGATGCTTTGCACCATACTGGGCTGCGCCTCAGTTCTGGTGCCTTCCTTTCGACTCCCGTCCTTAGCTTGTATGTTGACACTGGCTTCCTGTCCCTCCAGGACCGCCGTGATCGCTACTGTCTTCACTATCTTGCGCGGTCCTTGCAACATCCTTCCTCTCGCCTCTGTCGTGCTTTAACTTTTACCCCTCCTACGGTTCCTGTTCCTCTTGACCACCTCCCTCTTTCTGTCCGGTTGTCTCACTTACAGGATTCTCTTTCCGTTCGTGTTTCTAATGTTTCTCCCCGTGTTGTTCCTTCTTTGCCCCCGTGGAGAGTCCCCCTTCCGCAGTTTTGTACGTCCTTGACCCACGTCACTAAAGCCTTTATCCCTCCTACGGTTCTAAAACGCCTTTTCCTTGACCACTTTTCTTCTCACTCCCGCTCCGTTTCTGTCTTCACCGATGGGTCTAAGTCTGCGGACGGTGTTGGCTACTCTGTTGTTTTTCCTGATCGCACTTATATGTGTCATTTACCTCCAGAGACTAGCATCTTTATAGCGGAACTTTATTCTATTCTCTATGCTCTTCGTCTCCTGCTTTCTCGTTGTCAGTCTTCCTTTGTGGTTGTTGTTGACTCTCGTAGTGCCCTCATGGCTCTCGGGTCCTTTAATCCGGTTCATCCAGTAGTTGTCGAGATCCAGCATTGGCTGTTTCTTGTTCACAGTAAGTTTAAGTCGGTTGAGTTTTGTTGGGTTCCCAGCCATATTGGCGTGTCTTTAAATGAGCGTGCGGATGCTGCCGCCAAGGAAGCTGTCTGCTCTTGTCCCATCTCTCGTAAAGGTATTCCATATTCCGACTTTTACCCGGTTATCCATTCCTCCATCCTTACCCGTTGGCAGGCTTCTTGGTCGTCTGTTACTGGTAACAAACTTCGTACTCTTAAATGTTGTGTTTCCTCGTGGCCGTCCTCCTACCACCGTAACCGGCGATGGGAAACTGCTCTGGCGAGGTTGCGTATTGGCCATACTCGCTTAACCCATGGTCACGTGATGGAGCGCTGCCCTGCTCCTTATTGTCCTAATTGCATTGTCCCTCTTATGGTCGTGCATGTCCTTCTTGAATGTCCTGACTTCCGGGACGAGCGTGTGTCTTGCTTTCCGACCGCCCCTCACGGTCACCTGTCTCTCGATAGAATTCTTGGTGACTCGGATACTTTTGATATCGTTCGCCTTATGCGTTTTTGTTCTCGTATTGGCATCCTTGGTGATATTTAGCGCCCTCTGATTATTCCGCACATTTGATGGTGCTACATAGCCTTCCCGGTTTGGTGCCTTCTTTTGATAATTACTTACTTACTTCACCCTTCCCTCTCTTTCCCTAGGTGGCAGTTTGATAAAGCGGACTGCCCCCTCCCCGCTCGGCTCGTTGCTGCCATGAGGGGGCTTAGTGGGCGGCTGCCGGAGTGTGATGCTCCTTGGGACAGTCCTCTCTCTTTTTCTAGCCTTGTGCACCTGCTGCCGTCCTCTCCAATTATGCCGAACACCTTTTCTTTTTCCTTCTGTTTCGTTTTTCTCCCCCTCTTCTCCTATCTGCTTGTCGTTTCCTGCCGACCTTTTGCTTGTTTTGGATCTTTCTTTGGACTTCTTCTATTTTGACGCCCGGGTGCTTGAGGAGGCATACTCTTGCACCCGTAGAACTGTAGTACCCAACGTCGAGAGCGAGGGGAACCTTTTATTGTCAATCCCCCTTTCGTCACTGAACCCAATCTCGATGGACTGTCGGTTCTTAAGGTGACGTTTGTTGGGCGTATACTCACGACGCACCCCTAGGGGGCCCCGGCATGATCGGCGATAGCTTCTTGTCGGGTGTCCTGCCTCTAATTGTGGCTCCATGGTGGGTGTGGGGGCACATTCGTGAATGAATGTTTTTGCTCATAGCGATGATAAACCTTGTTTCGACTGTTTCTGCTTTACCTTCTCAGGCTCGTGGGGTGGGCGACCAAGTCCCCGAGTCGGTCCGTGTTGGAAGACCGGGCTCTGTAGCCTCCGCTGCATTGGGCCCCGACCTTGCTCCTCCTTTGCCTCTCTGACTCCTCCCATCGGCTCCCCTCCCTCCTCTGTGGTTGGGTCGAGCCCTAAGCCCCCGGTGTTGACTACCTCGTCCCCTGGCGCGGCTTCATCTCTCGTTGTAACTACTGCGCCTTTTTACCCCTTTCTCTTTAGGGGTTCTCACCGCCGTCCTCGTCTCGGCCGCCCTCGCTCGATTCCTTCCCGTTCTGATACCCATCAAGTCTTGTTTGGTCCCGCTTCGTGGGCCAAATATTTTGATCTCCTCCCTCTTGATTCTGCGCCTCCTGACGATTTCTCCCTCCATCGACATCTCGTTGATTCCGTGGATGCCTCTGTTACTTTCAATCCCACTCGCCTCGGTACACGTGTCGTCGCTGCTCCTTTTCAGGATGCTGCTTCCCGCTTGGCTGCCTTATCCTGCCTTGGCGAGACCCCTGTTCAGGTCTCTAAGAACGCTTAGTTGAATGCCAGTGTTCACACTATTCTTGTTGGGTATCTGGGGCTTGAACTCAGAAATTAAATTATTTAATTATTGTATTGAAATAAATCGAAGGACCACCCTCTTTTGAGAAAAGAGGGAAAACAAATAAAAGTGATCATTTGAATGACACTAGAGAACCAGTGTCTATGGAAACTCATTTAATGAATAATCACTTGAAATTAATGAAGACTGTATTATTAATTAAAGCCAAAGCCTCAAATATCAACACTGGGGGGATATTTCTAGAAGTTCATATATATCTAGGAACCAGTGTGGTTCGTCACTAGTTCATTGTTGGGTTATTAACATGGTAAATCTAACTACAATATATTCAAATATATGATAAATCTAATCATGATCATTAATCACTGAGCATAAATACTGAGCACAGTTAGAGCATAAATATTAATTACCAAATCTGGTAATAATCATTCAATGGAAAATGCTATATGAATTATATAAAATCAATAATCAAGTTGAATAAATTTGTATGAAAAAATGTGTCTTAGCTGTAAGACGATTTCTAACGCCAGTTCATCATTCGTCCTCGTGGTCACGGAATCCCCATAGAGAAAGAACTCGAGGTAAATAACACGACTGATGAGAATCTTGCTGGCACCTCATATACACGCTGTAATACAAGAAATTTAAGTAGCGATGGACTAGGCTACAAATTATATTCAGATATTCATGAAACTGAATGATTTCACGAAAATCTACTCACTTTGTGTTTTTGTTAATCTCTCCTCCTAACGACAGACTACTCATAAATATACAATCTCGAGTGATGCATCGCCCTGAATTATATACTTAGCTGAGCGTATGGAATACTGAAGTCTGCCGAAATCGCGTCAGCCGGCCTCCAATGTTCACTGCTGTGCACACTTAATTATGAGTCTTGGCTCCAATTGTGATGCGTTATTAACTGATGAGGCACTAGAGAACGCATGGATAAGTAATTGGCACTTGTTAACTGGGTATCAACGTAATTCTTGTCGATAAGAATTCCCAGACGCCACCATGTGTCTCGTCAACGCTGCCTCGTGACCAAGCCTTCTTGAGTAATGGCGTCGCCGCCTTCTCCCTCCCCGCTCTCGCATTCACCACGGAAATTATTAAACACGAATTATTCTTTTCCGCGCAATTATGGATGAAATGCAATAATATGAACTGGGTTGCAATTATAGGGATTTAATAATTATAATATTCTCGATAAATGATCTCTAGCGAGAAATGGAGATGATATTTATACTTCTCCAGAGCATTCGATCGTAACAGAATAAAAACTGTTACTAAATAATTTCAATTAATAACTCTCGATTTTACATGATCAGGAGTCATATTATCAGCAATATGCTCAGATTAAATTATATTAACACTACTGTTAGTGGTGTTAAGAACTACTGCAATTAGTAAGGTGATGATAATTTATTATAATACAACAGTAGATGATAAGTGTTGGAAATTTCCAACATAACTCCGGGGGGAGAAAACTCGGGTCGCAGTGCCATGTTGAGTACTGACGTACCTATCCCGAAGTTAGTATTAAGGTTAGTATGTTAGTATGTTAGTACACACATAACGGATGTCCCGTAATTGTCAAGGACATACAAGAATTTAAGACATGAAATTTAATGTCATAATTAATAGCTTACACAAGTTAATGATTAAATCATACAATTCAAGTAACTGAGAATCCACTGTGAGGTGAATGTCTGGGTCATTGTGACTTGTAGCTGATTGGTTACTAGACATCACAACACAGTATCATCATGATCACTCAAATTGGATGAAAAATTATTTGCTCTTAGTCAGAGCTATAATAGGCTTGTAGTTTCCTTTTACATTGTTGAGCAGCTGCTCTAGTGGGGCGGGTGCTCGGTGGATCAGAATTGTTGTCCTCGGAAACTGTTGGTGAAGCTGGTTCTGATAAACACTCTCGTTCTGCTAATTCGAGAGGTACCAACTTCTCTAATGTCTTTAGGGTAGTAGTGCCTTTGCACAAAACTCGTACTACTCTCAGGATGCCTTGGTGATCTGGGTGGATTGCAACATTTTGCCTATAGGCCATTCTGACCTTGGTCCATCACTGTCAACTAATACTAGGTCTCCTGGTTTAAGCTGTACTTTATTATAGGGGCTCGAAGCTCCATAGTGGTACTCTCGTAGAGCGGTGAGGTACTCTCGAGTCCACACCTCATTCCACCTTTCAATTTCTTGAGAGATGTTGGTAACTTTGTACTAAGTCACTCCTGTTACATAGGAAGGATCGACGGGGTCCTCTTCTGCCAAGGTATCAGAGGGCTCAGCAGCCTCCATGTATTAAATGCGAGGGACTCAGAGGCTCTCTCTGTGAGAAATCATCTGATAGATAAGTTAATGGGCGATTGTTGACTCGCGCCTCAATTTCCACGACGAGTGTTTGGAGTTCTGAGTAACTAATTTTCTGTCGATGCAAGGTCTTCCTTAACACTTCTTGACAGTCCCTATCATTCGTTCGTAGAACCCCCTTGCCAGGGGGCTCTGGGAGCAATAAATTTCCAGTGCATTGTCGTCTCTGCATGACAGACTGCACTTCTGGATGATTCCATATCTCTCGTAAGCAGGCTTCTCCTGCCACAAAATTGAGCCATTATCAGATATCATGAGTTTGGGACAGGATCTGCGAGCTGCAAATCTACGAAAAGCTTGGATGAAGCTTCAGCACTCATGTCAGAAGTCACTTCTAAATGTACGCCTCGTGTGGTAGCCATGTGAAGAGGCAAATATAAGCTTTCACTGGTATCTTATCCGGATTGCCAGTGAGAAGCAAGGCTCCTGTGTAATCGACACCGTGGTCTCAACGGACGAAGATGAACTACTCCCTCTCTTTAGGGAGTGGTGGAGGTCCTGGGTAAGGACACACTCGGCATCGTAGCGTTTGCAGATTATACAGAACTTAATAATTGATTTGACAGTTTGACGACCTTGAGGAAGCCAATATTTCTGTCTGAGGTCGGTGAGAGTGTCTAACCTCCACCATGCAAAGTACCATATTGATGGTGATGTAAAACTAGAAGTTTTGTAATAATTGGTGGCGTGGTAGAAGGATGGATTCTTTGTGTCCAAATCAATTTTTGCATGAAGCAAACGTCCTCCACACCTTAATATATTATGAGTGTTGGTATCATACCAGATACCTAGAGACTTGGTTATTTATCTGGAAGATTTTCATATTCACTTCCATATCTCTTGTTGTGCACGTTTGATCCAGTAGATGATAGGATTGGGAAACTTATGCTTGATTCCTATCTTAGCAAGAAGTCAACCACATGTGCTGTCACTCCTTAATAACTTACTCAAGTTAGAATTTGTGAGGATTAATAGCTGATTTCGATGAGGTTCTGGGTCTTTCATGGGAGTAGTGATATGGTCACTATGACTTGTGGTTTCTGTTTTGGGCCACTGACCACTAACAAGCCATGAAGGTCCATTAAACCACATCGAAGACTTGCTTAACTGTTTAAATGTTAAACCTCTTGATAATACTCTGCAGGATTGTCCTTAGTGGGGACATGTCTGAATTTATATCCAGCAGATATTCATGAATTTCCCCTAACGCGATTACTAACGTAGGGAGTTTTATTATTGTTATTTTTACCCATTGTAACTGCCTCATTGTCTGACCACACTACGATCTCACCAAAAAATTATTGAGTGTCTTGGTCAGGCATGAGCCAATCTTACTCCCACTAGCAATGCAGTTAACTCCATTGAGGTAAGATCTCTTCTTGATTGGAGCACTCTCTGCTTTAGATGTGAGTAAAATTGATTGTGCACTATTGCTAAGTAG
>WNGS01086558.1:0-11154 GCA_020271785.1 Procambarus virginalis
AGCAAGTGATCCAGTATCATATTATTAATGGCAAAATTTGTTGGCTCCATCAGGAACTTCTAAGTGATACTCATGTGCAAGAGTTAACAAATCGACCCTCTTAGCGTGACGTAAGGTCCCTATTTCACTTTCTGGATCTGCTTTGAAAGCTTGTAAGCGGAACATGGTGAAAAATATAGCAAAACAAAGGAGGATACGAATTTAGTGAGAATATGGTGAGTGTCAGAGAAACAGGGAAACGTGGCAACTGATACCTATCCTGTGGGGAATTATTAATACTTAAAGTTAATTCAAGATGATAAATGATAATAAGGTCGCAGGAAATCTTGTACCTGGGTCTCACTATGGGAGGATAAAGGCAAGAAAATCCTACTAATTAGTGAAAACTACAGTTTAAATACAAGTGAAACACTAAATGGCTTTCAAAATAAATGAGGTAGTCCAAAAATGTAGTCATACCTTGCCAAGTCAATATAAAACATAAGCAATGGTACCCACTGCAATTGGAATATGGTATTTACAGAATTAGCGAACTTTGTGCCTCAAAAGAAAGAACGCCAATTCCCTACCTTTTGGTAAATACCATCCGTCTGACCGACGAGGTAGGGGTGCGAGTGTCAAATGGTGACGAGAACTATCGTCGAGGTCCCAATTCGCCAATAATAGTTCGTGCTAGAGGATCTAAAGCCCTCGTTTTCCTCCTAGAGTCGGATGTGCAGGACTGGGTGCTATTGACCCGGATACAGTACACAGTACCAGGGTACCTATGTGATAATCTGTCAAAAAGTTGAGAAATATCTGGGGACAAAGATGTTAACACGGAGGATAACACGGAAGGGGGAGACGAGCCAATTAAGAGTATGACTGCGGGCTACGGTCACCACGTAATCCAACGTTTTCTCACTCTCACCATATGCTATTCCCGTAATGTACAATATACACAGCACCTTAGAAAATAAAAAATGATTAATGTCAATAATGGAAGCAAGGGAAATAAGAGCCAAGTATGCTTACCACAATTACCAATACCTGAGTGAAGCTCCGTGGACAGGCCCCCATTTATATGTGACTGTAACGAGTTGGAAATAGTGGGGGTCGGCAGTTTCCAACTAGCAGGTGTCAGTGCTGGGCCACATATAATAGATAAAAAAAAGAAAAGGAAAAAAAGGAAAAAAAAAGAATGACTGCGTGATTGGTAATCTGTAGTAAGGTGGAAATATAAAGACAATAATAAAAAAATGGATTTTAATAAAAAAAAAAAAACACAAATTGAAACAAATGCAAAATCTTGGCTTACTGGTAAAAAATGTCAAGTGGAAAAAATATACATAAACATGAAAATAGATTACGTTAATGGGAGGAGAATTGACATACAAAAAGTAAATAAAATATGAATGCTGGAATAATGCACTAACTATAAACCTCTATTGACCACACAAGGTGAGTCACTTAGGAGTTCATAGCTGCGAGCAACACGATATTCTGGCTGGCAGAAACGCAAGGGACTCCAACAATAACTGGCGAGGACTTGTGATTGGCGAGGAGCCGGAGTGGAGTGTTGGTTGGCGGCCAATGAGGAAGCTGGATGGCCGCAATTCGCTAGTTAGGCAGTTGAAGGGTTCGGCGCGTCGACCAGGTGCGTGCAGCAGGTGTTGGAGTGGGGGGAGGAGGGAGTTGCTGGTACGTGTCTATCTTAATATGTACGTTTAGCCACTACAAAACGTATTTGTATATTGATGAGGACGGGATGAGTCACAGAAATAGCAGGCTAAATCTCTGATAGAGATTATCGTCAACAGTACACTGTGGTCACTCATTCCTATGGGGGCTTCAACTTTGACTTCCCTTATTTCTGACTCATTCAGGTGAATATCAACTCGAGTCTAGATGGTTCATCATTGCCTATACTCTTGTGGTACTTGACATGCTGGCTCAGAAAGTTCCTTGTTGCCACTTCCAAGCAACCACTTCGTGGTGTGTCTTGGGAGATGGTGCTCTGGCATCCCCCGCCATGGATGATGGTGCTGTGAGGGATCCGAGTTCTACCTGTTCCCCCACCCCCCCCCCGCCCCTGCGCCTCCTGCTGTTGGATCCGCGCAGTGGCGGGTTCCCCTGATGATTGCGACCTCATCGTGGTGTTGCGGCCCTCCTTTGTTGCCCCGGTCTGGGGAAAGCCTAGTCCCGCTGCCGGGGTCGAGACCTGTGAGGATCAGGTGTTGGGCCCTTATCGGGATGCCCGGGTGTTTCCGATCCAGTGGTCCTCATCCACTGTCTGGGTGTCGTGGGTGAAGGAGTTTGTTTATAGAGTGCCGGATAAGATGTCTCAGCTGAAGGCACCGCCTGGTGGCCGGGTGTCCCCTGACACGTGGGTGATCTGGGACATGTACTGCTTGCGCTTTCCGATATACAAGTTCCTGGAGAAATATTAGTAGACGTCTTGCGCACAATGCTACGCCGTGAGTGGATCAGCTGCTGCCGTGAACTCGACATCTCGCCTTACGGTGCGGCGAGTCTCCCTCTAACATCCACCTCTGTTTTCGTCACCACTCCTCTATCTACGGCCCGACGCAACTAACACTTTTGACTTTCTTCTCCTCCTCAACGTTAACGCGTCTTCCAACATCTGTCCTGGTGCAGTCATTGAGAGGGTAAACCCTTCATGCAAACTGCACCTACTCTCAAGAAGAAGAAGAGAAGAGCTTTGGGTAAAATCCAAAAGAATGAAAAACTATAAACATTTAATATAATAAAATTGACTTTAATAACAAATAAAACAAAGCCCATTATCCACTTGGCGAGAACACAATATATAATATAAAAGAAATATAAACATGTGACAGATACGTTAATGGCAAAAGAGAGGTGCAAAACAATACAATATACAAAAGCTGTTTGCACCTACTGTTTCCTGGGAAGGCTACAGTATGTTTCTGCTTGAGATCACGAAGAGTATTCTGAGGACTCGCCTGTTGTTGTTGTTATAGATTCAGCTACTCGGAACAAGTTCCAAGTAGCACGGGCTATGGTGAGCCCATAACTTACCTGGCACAGGAGTGGGGCAAGTAGCACGGGTTATGGTGAGCCCGTAGTGCACTTATCTGACACAGGAGCGGTGCTCGCGTCGGTGAGCTGCTTATAAATGCGGACCAGGCCTAGTGTAGATGGCGCTGATGTTGCAGGTAACTATCACCGGCAGTCTTAAACAAGCAGTAGGCTGGTCTACGGCTAGTGGAGTTGGCCCCAGACAACAGGTGTCCAAGTGTCTCGGGCACTAGAGGGTGGCAACCCGTCCTCGCAAATTCTTATAGTCGATATTCACTTATTAGTTATGTGCATAGGTGACATACTAAACATAATAGTTTCCCTTGAAAAGCTTCGTAGAAAACACCGACCTTACCTAACCTACTTAGTATGTTAATATAAGCATCTTATAGCTTCGTAATTACAATTGTTACTTAACCTATTATAGGTATAGGTTAGGTAATAATTGTAATTACAAAGCAATAAGATGCTTATCTTAACATACTAAGTAGGTTAGGTAAGGTCGGTGTTTTCTATGAAGCTTTTCAAGGGAAACTATTATGTTAAGTATGTTACCTATGCACTTATTTAATAAGTCAATATTGACTATACGAATTTGCGAGGACGGGTGGAGGGAGTGGTATCAGTCGAGACACGGAACTCTCTGAGCACGTATTGTTGTTGTTGTTGATGTTGATTTTTTTTATATTGGAGCATGCAAATGTGAATAGGAAGTAAAGTGAACAGGCACAATCTTCTTCCTAAGCAGGAAATTACAGTAACACTACCTAAAATGTTCCTGTGCCCAAAAAAAAGCTTCTCCTTTTCCAGAAAACTTTGGTTTACACTTCACACTATAAAGTACATCCGGATTCAGTTAAGAGTATGCCTGGGTGGGAATATCGCATCCTAGGCAGGGCCATGAGGCTATTGGGGTTCATAACATTCTTATTTAACTTATGTAATAAAAATAACAATTTAAGTATCTCATATGTCTGATCATATATTATATTTATGTTCTTCTGGCTTTTTCCATAGGTATATATTGCACACGAATATTAATTTTGACACCTTTGTGTTGAAAACTAGGAATATAATTTTGTGTCCAAATGGCATCAACACAGCCTTAATTTCGGAGGACAAACCACACTATAAATATGTTTAATCTCCATGTAATAAACAGTGACGAATTACTAAGGTCTATTCTATGAAGATAGAATAGACTCAGATAGATAGACGTACACTCTAGTAATTATGGAGTAAGCTTTATGTCCCCAAAGAAATTTGTGGGTGTAGCAACATTGAAATTCCTAGTGAACAACTCTGGGGATGTACACATTTACGTTTGTATGCAATAGAGACCTTAACGAAATATAGAATTATCATGTTGTGTATATAGTCAATTGATCAAGTAATAAATATTAACTTACACCCCACAGACAGTTGTGCAGCTGACTGGCACGCCGGTGGAGGGTGGTGGTACAGAGGCTGCAGCCGAGCCTCACCCACCTCACCTCTGGGCACTAGAGACGGGGTCCGTACCATAATGTGTCTGGGCTACTTCTCCCCAGGTGTTGAGGATCGGGTGGGTCTCTCCAAGTTGATTATGATGCTTCGGAGAATCACCAACAAACGCTGATCACATACCAACGACACATCACTGACCACCACAAAATGCTGACCACACTCAACACTGACCACCACATAATGCTGACTACACTCAACACTGACCAACACATAATTCTGACCACACTCAACACTCAACACTGACCACCACATAATGCTGACTACACTCAACACTGACCACCACATAATGCTGACCACACTCAACACTCAACACTGACCACCACATAATGGTGACTACACTCAACACTGACCACCACATAATGCTGACCACACTCAACATTGACCTCCTCACTATACTGACCACCACAAAACACTGACCCATCACAGTACACTGAACACCACAAAACACTGACCACCACACGATACTGACCACCCCAAACTATGACCACTACATAACACTGACCACCCAACCCGTTCTCGCACTTTCTTACAGTCAATATTGACTTAATAAATACGTGCATATGTGACATACTAAACATACTAGTTTACCTTGGAAAGCTTCATAGAAAACACCGACTTTACCTAATCTTCTTAGTATGTTAAGATAAGCATCTTATTGCTTCGTAATTACAATTATTACTTAACCTATTGTAGGTATAGGTTAAGTAATAATTGTAATTACGAAGCAATAAGATGCTTATCTTAACATACTAAGAAGGTTAGGTAAGATCGGTGTTTTCTATGAAGCTTTTCAAGGTAAACTAGTATGTTTAGTATGTCACGTATGCACGTATTTAATAAGTCAATATTGACTATACGAAAGTGCGAGAACGGGTTGGACCACCACGCGATACTGACGACTACACGATAGTGACCACCACACGATACTGACCACCACACGATACTGACCACCACATGATACTGACCACCACACGATACTGACCACCACACGATACTGACCACCACACGATACTGACCACCACACGATACTGACCACCACACGATACTGACCACCACACGATACTGACCTCCACACGATACTGACCACCACACGATACTGACCACCACACGATACTGACCACCACACGATACTGACCACCACACGATACTGACCTCCACACGATACTGACCACCACACGATACTGACCACCACACGATACTGACCACCACACGATACTGACCACCACACGATACTGACCTCCACACGATACTGACCACCACACGATACTGACCTCCACACAACGCTGACCTCCACACAACGATGACCTCCACACAACACTGACCTCTACACAACACTGACCTCTACACAACACTGACCTCTACACAACACTGACCACTGACTTTTATTTCTAGTCTGACGCGACACTTTGAACGCGTTTCGTAATAACTTATTACATTTTCATAGACTTTATGTACACACACACACAACTATAACCTGCAAACACTAAACAGATTTCTTACTATGCTATAATTCAAACGGCTTTTCATTTTATATACCTGCATTTGGGTGAGGTGATATGTTACAACATACATACATATATATATATATATATATATATATATATATATATATATATATATATATATATATATATATATATATATATATATATATATATATATATATATATATATATATATAATATACGCAATTATTGCTTGGAACAGAGGACAGAGGACAGTTGAGGCACTAAAGAGTCAGAATTGAATAAACCCGAGTCAGGATGGAAGCTGAAAGCTAATTTGAAAACGATATTTGGGTGAACGCTCAGGACAAACAAAAACGATTCTATTGCCATGTAATGAGACAAACAAAAGTAAGATCCCATGGGATCAGGTTGAAGAGGCAACGAGGAATTCTCACGAAAAACAACATGGAGGTATGTGAGGACTTCATCCACAAGATTTCAAGAGGTCTTCCTGAAAGGAAGCAATGTGGAAACTAGGGGGACAGGATGAAAAACAAAGGAAACACTGTGAAACATATTTACATATTTTAAAATATTGCATGATTTTTTGAGAACTGTAGTTTTCATTAAATCATTTCGTTCTGCAAACTATGTCATAAACACCTGGCTGTTAAACGATTTGGCAGGTCGTATTCCGGGGAATATTAAGATTAAGGACTTGCCTGAAACGCTATGTGTGCTAGTGGCTGTACAAGATGTAAGAACTCTTGTATATATTAATACAAAAAAATGAGACAGGAAGTTTCCCAGACGTCTGAAAACAATCAAACTTAGTCCCAATATTTAAAAAATGGGACCACTGGAGATTCTAAATTACTGATTGAAGTCGCTGACAAGTAATCCCTAGAAAGTGCAGGATAAGATAATCAGGTCAAGAATAGTATAAAATCTGGAGACGGTAAACGTTGCAACGAAAGTCCAGCACAATTATAGAAAGGAAAAATCATTCCTGACTAACTATATCGCATTCTACGATGAAGTTACGCAAGGTAAAACAATTTTGATTTAATTATTATTTCCTAGACAGTAAAAAAAAAATTGATTTTGCGCCTCACGGTAAGCTGATGTTCAAGACAGAGAAGCAAGCTGAAATAACGGAGAAGACTCTGAGCTTGGTAAAGAAGCTCCTGAAAATAGAAAGCAAAAAGTCAGTCAGAGAGATGGTTTCGAGGAATGTAAGAAGCCGGGTCCGCAAAGCTCGGTCTTGGAACTTCTGCTGTTTCTAAAACTACATAAATGACCCACACTAAAGAGTGAGCTGATGCATGTCAATGTTAGTACAAAAACGCTAGATAAACAAGGTATGTTAAAACTGATGAGTTCTGCAGAGATGAAAAGAAAGACCTTGATAAATTCCAGGAGTAGAATAACAAATTGTTGCTGGAATTTAATTAAAAAATGTGAATGGCAATGAAGAAAGGAAATGGTAAAATGAGGCCAATAGGCATCTTTACCAAAAAGGAATGGAAATTACATGAACCTGAGAAAAATATTTGGCAGTGGGTCCAACACCAATACTGGAGGCAGTCTTAAACAGGGCATCAGCGGTAGCATATGCGACCCTGCGACACATTCAGACGTCATTTAATAACCAAATTCAGGACTCTTTCAAGGCATTTATGCAGCCTTTGTTATACCAATATAGGACCACACAATGACCTACAAACCGCATCATTGTAAGCCTAAAACATAGAGGATTAAGCTAACAGGTTAAGGAAATTAATCTCAAACACTAGAGGACAGATAAAATGAGGAAATTTTATCACATAATACGAAACATTGAGAGGGATGGACAAGAAGGTCAAGGATAATCACTTTAAATTTAAAGAAAGTAGTACGGAAGGACATAAGTGGAAGCTGGCCACACAAGTGAGATGAAACATGTCAGGAAATACTTATACCTTTTACGGTGGTGAAGAAGTGGATTGCATTGAAAGTTAAAGTTTTGTAAGCCATCTCCATTCAGAACTTTCATGCCTGATTCAACATAGATTTCGATTTGCAGAATAGTTAAAATTATTATGCAAAATGTATAAGGGAAATGTACATATGTACAAGGGATATTTATATGGGATATAAAGAGCTAACTTTTATTTTCCATAGTCATTGACAGGCAAGTACTGATCGGTAAATATTGCCAGGTACATAAACAGAGAAATACAAGGTCACTTGTTTGCTTTATGATGGGTAGGATGTTCAGGGGACGAGAGGTTATCTTGAGGTTATCTTGAGGTGATTTCGGGGCTTTAGTGTCCCCGCGGCCCGGTCCTCGACCAGGCCTCCACCCCCAGGAAGCAGCCCGTGACAGCTGACTAACACCCGGGTACCTATTTTACTGCTAGGTAACAGGAGCATAGGGTGAAAGAAACTGTTTCTCATTGTTTCTCGCCGGCGCTCGGAATCGAACCTGGAACCACAGGATCACGAGTCCAGCGTGCTGTCCGCTCGGCCGACCGGCTCCCCCTCCCCAGAGGTGGAGGCACTATGTAAACAACACAGAACCCACTCTCCTTTTACACTGGCTCACCAACAATTACAACAGAAAACACAATTAACTTATAAAGCACGAAAGGAACACGGTCCACTTTTGTCTGCATCCTATCCCATACGAACACTGGGTATTAACACACAGGTCTTGTTGAAACAAAGAAATGTTCAAATAACAGCTTATTCACAAGGCTAGACTATGATTTTTAAATTACGATTTCAAGAAAATAATGACTTGTTTTCATTGCTAGAATAATTAACTAAAAAGATAGTCTATGTGAAAGAATTTATACTTATCCAAGAGCCTTTTGATGCATAAAAGAGTTCACTTAATATGGCCCATGGAGTTGCTTGCCTAATAGCATAAGAATTTTGCTGAAGAGAATATATTAACTCACGTATAAATTAATCGTATTTCTATACATGTCACATGAATAAAGTTCAGTTCTTTGGAATGTTTGTACATGTTTAAATTACCCTTCTATCTGCCTTCTGAAGTTTTGGTTAGAGCAAACATTACAGTTGATTTCGAGTGCTAGAACAGTTGAGAAGCGGATGCATATGTGACTCATTTCATTCCCTAAAAGGATTTCGGTCCTAAAGTTGTATTGTCAGCAAATACAGAGCTCCACCAGGCAAGTGAAATTTTCAGTGTAAAATGAAATTTGTGAAGAATTGCAGCGACTCTCATACGAAACAGTTTTGGATGTAACAAATTTATTAGTGCTTCTTTCATTATTGTTGAAAGATTTATTACAGGGATTCTCTTTTACCCACTAACTGTAGAACACGGGTGCAAAATATGATAGCAAAGCTTCTTCACCTTTTTAGTCATTTATATTCGCATTTAACATCGGGGTTACGATTGTGGTCTAGATGCAGTCCTCACTTGCCTCAAGAGTCATTTATCCCGCTTAATAATATCATAGCTGGCCTAAATAATGCTTTAAGTTTCTAAGCAAAGTACCTCAAGAACGGTTTTGTTGCGACTTTTTGTTAGAAAGGTTGGAAGAGTGACACAAGCAGAAACAAGATGGTGCAGGGCGGCAAGTGATACATTCGGATACTCACCCAATGACGCGACGCCGGACTCATAATAATAATAATAATAATATAATAATAATAATATAATAATAATAAATAATATAATAATAATAATAATAATAATAATAATAAAAAGAAGAAGAACAAAATAATAATAATAATAAGTAGAAGAAGAAGAACAATAACAATAATAATAATTGGGGACAGGCAGCCAGAGTGTATTTTTTCACGTTAGGCTTATATCGAGGTCCCCCCCCTTACTGAAGGTCAAATTACTAACTCCGCCCAGGATACAACCCCACAACAAGCTGACTAACTCTTCAGTTCCTACTTACTGCTAGGTGAACTATGCATTAGGTGATAGGTAATGCGGCCAACTATTTCTGTCCCGCCCGGGATTCGAATCTAGAATTCTCGATTGTGAGTAGAGAACGAATCCGACTTTACTATCGGGACCCCTAATAAGACCTGTTATACAACTCACGGTCTTATAACGAATGGTATGAGTGGATAGAGAGCCAGGCTCACAGCCAATCAGCGATAGTTTTACTGTGACGTCATCAGCAGACGCAAAGGCCAAGTCAGGACGAATGAGGCAGAGTCACCTGGACTTAACTCAGGTCCAGCAACGAACGAGGACGGGTGTGGTGTCAGAGCTCCAGGGAAAATCCACCAGATTACCGATTTATGTGGCAAGTTGTGCCTAATATGAAGATCAACAGTACTTCGACTATGCATGGAGAGGCTGGAAACCTTTTGTTGAAGGTCGCATGGTGAAAAGTTAGTGAAGGGCTCAGCTGTTGATGTGGGAGCTCAAAAGCACACCTAAGGAAAAAGATAGGGGAGTACAAGCACCCTGCGACGGCGGTGGATCAACGTGAGTAAGAATAACCGTGCAGCTCGGGAGACAGTCCTGACGTGATCAAGAGTTCGTAAAGTTGTATCCCAAGAAGTGTATCTACAGGACTCCTACGCCCATGATTACGGCAGTGGACTAAAATACTCAGAAAGCGTTCTCGATTGTATGTTAGTAACCTCGCCATCCCTTAACCTTCTGAGAGTTTTAACAACCTTTCTAGTGAAACTCTTACTGATGCTCAGGTAGTTTTTGAATCTTGGTATAAACTGCCATTTTTACTCAAATTACAGACATGCTATGAAAAAAGCTGAATTTTTTTTCTCTCTGTTTTATTTATAAAACACATAAATACAATATAAAAACAGTAACCAAAGCACTATTACACAGTGAGTTGGATAGCACACACATGGCTCATAAGAAAATTGAAACAATCAACACAAAACAGGTGAATAAACTACCCAACCCTCAGCACAGAAGAAAATTACAGTACTGACGAATAAAGGCGTATGATGGGGAACATAAATGAACACAACACAAGGGGAAAGCATTTTTCCATCCACTTAACCAGTACAAAACCCATTGAAAAACACTTGAAACATTAGTAGCATTTTACCCAATGAAAACATTCCCAAAACGCCCCATTAAACAACACACCTAAGGCATACAGACCAAAAGGCGGACACATAATACAAAAACAAAGACCCATGA
>WNGS01086558.1:12154-25230 GCA_020271785.1 Procambarus virginalis
TCCAAGTGTCTCGGGCACTAGAGGGTGGCAACCCGTCCTCGCAAATTCTTATAGTCGATATTCCTTTATAGTTTATGTGCATAGGTGACATACTAAACATAATAGTTTCCCTTGAAAAGCTTCGTAGAAAACACCGACCTTACCTAACCTACTTAGTATGTTAATATAAGCATCTTATAGCTTCGTAATTACAATTGTTACTTAACCTATTATAGGTATAGGTTAGGTAATAATTGTAATTACGAAGCAATAAGATGCTTATCTTAACATACTAAGTAGGTTAGGTAAGGTCGGTGTTTTCTATGAAGCTTTTCAAGGGAAACTATTATGTTAAGTATGTCACCTATGCACTTATTTAATAAGTCAATATTGACTATACGAATTTGCGAGGACGGGTGGAGGGGGTGGTATCAGTCGAGAAACGGAGCTCTCTGAGCACGTATTGTTGTTGTTGTTGATGTTGATTTTTTTATATTGGAGCATGCAAATGTGAATAGGAAGTAAAGTGAACAGGCACAATCTTCTTCCTAAGCAGGAAATTACAGTAACACTACCTAAAATGTTCCTGTGCCCAAAAAAAGGCTTCTCCTTTTCCAGAAAACTTTGGTTTACACTTCACACTATAAAGTACATCCGGATTCAGTTAAGAGTATGCCTGGGTGGGAATATCGCATCCTAGGCAGGGCCATGAGGCTATTGGGGTTCATAACATTCTTATTTAACTTATGTAATAAAAATAACAATTTAAGTATCTCATATGTCTGATCATATATTATATTTATGTTCTTCTGGCTTTTTCCATAGGTATATATTGCACACGAATATTAATTTTGACACCTTTGTGTTGAAAACTAGGAATATAATTTTGTGTCCAAATGGCATCAACACAGCCTTAATTTCGGAGGACAAACCACACTATAAATATGTTTAATCTCCATGTAATAAACAGTGACGAATTACTAAGGTCTATTCTATGAAGATAGAATAGACTCAGATAGATAGACGTACACTCTAGTAATTATGGAGTAAGCTTTATGTCCCCAAAGAAATTTGTGGGTGTAGCAACATTGAAATTCCTAGTGAACAACTCTGGGGATGTACACATTTACGTTTGTATGCAATAGAGACCTTAACGAAATATAGAATTATCATGTTGTGAATATAGTCAATTGATCAAGTAATAAATATTAACTTACACCCCACAGACAGTTGTGCAGCTGACTGGCACGCCGGTGGAGGGTGGTGGTACAGAGGCTGCAGCCGAGCCTCACCCACCTCACCTCTGGGCACTAGAGACGGGGTCCGTACCATAATGTGTCTGGGCTACTTCTCCCCAGGTGTTGAGGATCGGGTGGGTCTCTCCAAGTTGATTATGATGCTTCGGAGAATCACCAACAAACGCTGATCACATACCAACGACACATCACTGACCACCACAAAATGCTGACCACACTCAACACTGACCACCACATAATGCTGACTACACTCAACACTGACCACCACATAATTCTGACCACACTCAACACTCAACACTGACCACCACATAATGCTGACTACACTCAACACTGACCACCACATAATGCTGACCACACTCAACACTCAACACTGACCACCACATAATGGTGACTACACTCAACACTGACCACCACATAATGCTGACCACACTCAACATTGACCTCCTCACTATACTGACCACCACAAAACACTGACCCATCACAGTACACTGAACACCACAAAACACTGACCACCACACGATACTGACCACCCCAAACTATGACCACTACATAACACTGACCACCCAACCCGTTCTCGCACTTTCTTACAGTCAATATTGACTTAATAAATATGTGCATATGTGACATACTAAACATACTAGTTTACCTTGGAAAGCTTCATAGAAAACACCGACCTTACCTAATCTTCTTAGTATGTTAAGATAAGCATCTTATTGCTTCGTAATTACAATTATTACTTAACCTATTGTAGGTATAGGTTAAGTAATAATTGTAATTACGAAGCAATAAGATGCTTATCTTAACATACTAAGAAGGTTAGGTAAGGTCGGTGTTTTCTATGAAGCTTTTCAAGGTAAACTAGTATGTTTAGTATGTCACGTATGCACGTATTTCATAAGTCAATATTGACTATACGAAAGTGCGAGAACGGGTTGGACCACCACGCGATACTGACGACTACACAATAGTGACCACCACACGATACTGACCACCACACGATACTGACCACCACATGATACTGACCACCACATGATACTGACCACCACACGATACTGACCACCACACGATACTGACCACCACACGATACTGACCACCACACGATACTGACCACCACACGATACTGACCACCACACGATACTGACCACCACACGATACTGACCACCACACGATACTGACCTCCACACGATACTGACCACCACACGATACTGACCACCACACGATACTGACCACCACACGATACTGACCTCCACACGATACTGACCACCACACGATACTGACCACCACACGATACTGACCACCACACGATACTGACCACCACACGATACTGACCACCACACGATACTGACCACCACACGATACTGACCACCACACGATACTGACCACCACACGATACTGACCACCACACGATACTGACCACCACACGATACTGACCACCACACGATACTGACCACCACACGATACTGACCTCCACACGATACTGACCACCACACGTTACTGACCTCCACACAACGCTGACCTCCACACAACGATGACCTCCACACAACACTGACCTCTACACAACACTGACCTCTACACAACACTGACCACTGACTTTTATTTCTAGTCTGACGCGACACTTTGAACGCGTTTCGTAATAACTTATTACATTTTCATAGACTTTATGTACACACACACAACTATAACCTGCAAACACTAAACAGATTTCTTACTATGCAATAATTCAAACGGCTTTTCATTTTATATACCTGCATTTGGGTGAGGTGATATGTTACAACATACATACATATATATATATATATATATATATATATATATATATATATATATATATATATATATATATATATATATATATATATATATATATATATATATATATATATATATATACTGACCTATATATATATATATATATACTTTAAAATGTGACATTGTCACATTTTAAAATCACGTGTTTAATTTCGTGATATACGCACATATATATATATATATATATATATATAATATATATATATATATATATATATATATATATATATATATATATATATATATATATATATATATATATAATATACGCAATTATTGCTTGGAACAGAGGACAGAGGACAGTTGAGGCACTAAAGAGTCAGAATTGAATAAACCCGAGTCAGGATGGAAGCTGAAAGCTAATATGAAAACGATATTTGGGCGAACGCTCAGGACAAACAAAAACGATTCTATTGCCATGTAATGAGACAAACAAAAGTAAGATCCCATGGGATCAGGTTGAAGAGGCAACGAGGAATTCTCACGAAAAACAACATGGAGGTATGTGAAGACTTCAACCACAAGATTTCAAGAGGTCTTCCTGAAAGGAAGCAATGTGGAAACTAGGGGGACAGGATGAAAAACCAAAGGAAACACTGTGAAACATATTTACATATTTTAAAATATTGCATGATTTTTTGAGAACTGTAGTTTTCATTAAATCATTTCGTTCTGCAAACTATGTCATAAACACCTGGCTGTTAAACGATTTGGCAGGTCGTATTCCGGGGAATATTAAGATTAAGGACTTGCCTGAAACGCTATGTGTGCTAGTGGCTGTACAAGATGTAAGAACTCTTGTATATATTAATACAAAAAAAAAATGAGACAGGAAGTTTCCCAGACGTCTGAAAACAATCAAACTTAGTCCCAATATTTAAAAAATGGGACCACTGGAGATTCTAAATTACTGATTGAAGTCGCTGACAAGTAATCCCTAGAAAGTGCAGGATAAGATAATCAGGTCAAGAATAGTATAAAATCTGGAGACGGTAAACGTTGCAACGAAAGTCCAGCACAATTATAGAAAGGAAAAATCATTCCTGACTAACTATATCGCATTCTACGATGAAGTTACGCAAGGTAAAACAATTTTGATTTAATTATTATTTCCTAGACAGTAAAAAAAAAATTGATTTTGCGCCTCACGGTAAGCTGATGTTCAAGACAGAGAAGCAAGCTGAAATAACGGAGAAGACTCTGAGCTTGGTAAAGAAGCTCCTGAAAAATAGAAAGCAAAAAGTCAGTCAGAGAGATGGTTTCGAGGAATGTAAGAAGCCGGGTCCGCAAAGCTCGGTCTTGGAACTTCTGCTGTTTCTAAACTACATAAATGACCCACACTAAAGAGTGAGCTGATGCATGTCAATGTTAGTACAAAAACGCTAGATAAACAAGGTATGTTAAAACTGATGAGTTCTGCAGAGATGAAAAGAAAGACCTTGATAAATTCCAGGAGTAGAATAACAAATTGTTGCTGGAATTTAATTAAAAAATGTGAATGGCAATGAAGAAAGGAAATGGTAAAATGAGGCCAATAGGCATCTTTACCAAAAAGAAATGGAAATTACATGAACCTGAGAAAAATATTTGGCAGTGGGTCCAACACCAATACTGGAGGCAGTCTTAAACAGGGCATCAGCGGTAGCATATGCGACCCTGCGACACATTCAGACGTCATTTAATAACCAAATTCAGGACTCTTTCAAGGCATTTATGCAGCCTTTGTTATACCAATATAGGACCACACAATGACCTACAAACCGCATCATTGTAAGCCTAAAACATAGAGGATTAAGCTAACAGGTTAAGGAAATTAATCTCAAAACACTAGAGGACAGATAAAATGAGGAAATTTTATCACATAATACGAAACATTGAGAGGGATGGACAAGAAGGTCAAGGATAATCACTTTAAATTTAAAGAAAGTAGTACGGAAGGACATAAGTGGAAGCTGGCCACACAAGTGAGATGAAACATGTCAGGAAATACTTATACCTTTTACGGTGGTGAAGAAGTGGATTGCATTGAAAGTTAAAGTTTTGTAAGCCATCTCCATTCAGAACTTTCATGCCTGATTCAACATAGATTTCGATTTGCAGAATAGTTAAAATTATTATGCAAAATGTATAAGGGAAATGTACATATGTACAAGGGATATTTATATGGGATATAAAGAGCTAACTTTTATTTTCCATAGTCATTGACAGGCAAGTACTGATCGGTAAATATTGCCAGGTACATAAACAGAGAAATACAAGGTCACTTGTTTGCTTTATGATGGGTAGGATGTTCAGGGGACGAGAGGTTATCTTGAGGTGATTTCGGGGCTTTAGTGTCCCCGCGGCCCGGTCCTCGACCAGGCCTCCACCCCCAGGAAGCAGCCCGTGACAGCTGACTAACACCCAAGTACCTATTTTACTGCTAGGTAACAGGAGCATAGGGTGAAAGAAACTGTTTCTCATTGTTTCTCGCCGGCGCTCGGAATCGAATCCGGAACCACAGGATCACGAGTCCAGCGTGCTGTCCGCTCGGCCGACCGGCTCCCCCTCCCCAGAGGTGGAGGCACTATGTAAACAACACAGCACCCACTCTCCTTTTACACTGGCTCACCAACAATTACAACAGAAAACACAATTAACTTATAAAGCACGAAAGGAACACGGTCCACTTTTGTCTGCATCCTATCCCATACGAACACTGGGTATTAACACACAGGTCTTGTTGAAACAAAAGAAATGTTCAAATAACAGCTTATTCACAAGGCTAGACTATGATTTTTAAATTACGATTTCAAGAAAATAATGACTTGTTTTCATTGCTAGAATAATTAACTAAAAAGATAGTCTATGTGAAAGAATTTATACTTATCCAAGAGCCTTTTGATGCATAAAAGAGTTCACTTAATATGGCCCATGGAGTTGCTTGCCTAATAGCATAAGAATTTTGCTGAAGAGAATAATATTAACTCACGTATAAATTAATCGTATTTCTATACATGTCACATGAATAAAGTTCAGTTCTTTGGAATGTTTGTACATGTTTAAATTACCCTTCTATCTGCCTTCTGAAGTTTTGGTTAGAGCAAACATTACAGTTGATTTCGAGTGCTAGAACAGTTGAGAAGCGGATGCATATGTGACTCATTTCATTCCCTAAAAGGATTTCGGTCCTAAAGTTGTATTGTCAGCAAATACAGAGCTCCACCAGGCAAGTGAAATTTTCAGTGTAAAATGAAATTTGTGAAGAATTGCAGCGACTCTCATACGAAACAGTTTTGGATGTAACAAATTTATTAGTGCTTCTTTCATTATTGTTGAAAGATTTATTACAGGGATTTCTTTTACCCACTAACTGTAGAACACGGGTGCAAAATATGATAGCAAAGCTTCTTCACCTTTTTAGTCATTTATATTCGCATTTAACATCGGGGTTACGATTGTGGTCTAGATGCAGTCCTCACTTGCCTCAAGAGTCATTTATCCCGCTTAATAATATCATAGCTGGCCTAAATAATGCTTTAAGTTTCTAAGCAAAGTACCTCAAGAACGGTTTTGTTGCGACTTTTTGTTAGAAAGGTTGGAAGAGTGACACAAGCAGAAACAAGATGGTGCAGGGCGGCAAGTGATACATTCGGATACTCACCCAATGACGCGACGCCGGACTCATAATAATAATAATAATAATAATAATAATAATAATAATAATAATAATAATAATAAGTAGAAGAAGAAGAACAATAACAATAATAATAATAATAATAATAGAAGAAGAAGAACAATAACAATAATAATAATTGGGGACAGGCAGCCAGAGTGTATTTTTTCACGTTAGGCTTATATCGAGGTCCCCCCCCTTACTGAAGGTCAAATTACTAACTCCGCCCAGGATACAACCCCACAACAAGCTGACTAACTCTTCAGTTCCTACTTACTGCTAGGTGAACTATGCATTAGGTGATAGGTAATGCGGCCAACTATTTCTGTCCCGCCCGGGATTCGAATCTAGAATTCTCGATTGTGAGTAGAGAACGAATCCGACTTTACTATCGGGACCCCTAATAAGACCTGTTATACAACTCACGGTCTTATAACGAATGGTATGAGTGGATAGAGAGCCAGGCTCACAGCCAATCAGCGATAGTTTTACTGTGACGTCATCAGCAGACGCAAAGGCCAAGTCAGGACGAATGAGGCAGAGTCACCTGGACTTAACTCAGGTCCAGCAACGAACGAGGACGGGTGTGGTGTCAGAGCTCCAGGGAAAATCCACCAGATTACCGATTTATGTGGCAAGTTGTGCCTAATATGAAGATCAACAGTACTTCGACTATGCATGGAGAGGCTGGAAACCTTTTGTTGAAGGTCGCATGGTGAAAAGTTAGTGAAGGGCTCAGCTGTTGATGTGGGAGCTCAAAAGCACACCTAAGGAAAAAGATAGGGGAGTACAAGCACCCTGCGACGGCGGTGGATCAACGTGAGTAAGAATAACCGTGCAGCTCGGGAGACAGTCCTGACGTGATCAAGAGTTCGTAAAGTTGTATCCCAAGAAGTGTATCTACAGGACTCCTACGCCCATGATTACGGCAGTGGACTAAAATACTCAGAAAGCGTTCTCGATTGTATGTTAGTAACCTCGCCATCCCTTAACCTTCTGAGAGTTTTAACAACCTTTCTAGTGAAACTCTTACTGATGCTCAGGTAGTTTTTGAATCTTGGTATAAACTGCCATTTTTACTCAAATTACAGACATGCTATGAAAAAAGCTGAATTTTTTTTCTCTCTGTTTTATTTATAAAACACATAAATACAATATAAAAACAGTAACCAAAGCACTATTACACAGTGAGTTGGATAGCACACACATGGCTCATAAGAAAATTGAAACAATCAACACAAAACAGGTGAATAAACTACCCAACCCTCAGCACAGAAGAAAATTACAGTACTGACGAATAAAGGCGTATGATGGGGAACATAAATGAACACAACACAAGGGGAAAGCATTTTTCCATCCACTTAACCATGTACAAAACCCATTGAAAAACACTTGAAACATTAGTAGCATTTTACCCAATGAAAAAATTCCCAAAACGCCCCACTAAACAACACACCTAAGGCATACAGACCAAAAGGCCGGACACATAATACAAAAACAAAGACCCATGACAAAAATGCATAAAAGAAAAGCAAATATACAAAAATAGTAATAAATTCACAAAGTAAAACAGCGTAAAAGAATACAAAGCAAATTACTCAGTTTTAAAGCACACAGTTCAGTTACAACACGCAACAGCCAACACAAACATATATATACACATACATATATATATATGCATAACATATAGTTTTGTTTTCCGTTTCCATATAAAGTCATTAAATAAATATACATTCAAACCCTAGCAAATACAGAGCTAATTCACACCACCCAAACCTAGGACACGAATAGTATAAAGGTAACAGAAAAAAACACAAATGAGAAGGTACCCGCGCAAGGAAAACAGAAACACATGATTTGTCAAAGGCCACATATGTACCATGGCAGGGCATAATAAATAGGACCTAAGAATCCAAAATGAAACACACATTTACATTCCGATCCCGGAGAAAGCATGAATAAAACCAGTAGATAAAACTAGTTAACTATATAACAAAGTCCCCTCAACCGGAAACAATGTATCAGGGGGGGGGGGTCACAGCACCCCTTAAAATACATATATACACATTTAAAAAAAGCTGAATTGGCAATTCTCTGCGAGGACTTGTGCAAACTGCGACAGAAAGGTGAAATTTTATTCAACCCGGATCTTCAGTCCCAACTACGAGCCTCACACCGCCACACTCCTGGTCTCCCTCACACCTCAACTACTCCAAGCGGCTAAGGACTTGCGCAATAACACTAACATAATCTTGACGAAGAGAGGTAAGTCGGCCACATACGTCTTACTTGACCGCAGTGTCTTTTTAGAGAATGTTAGAACTATTCTACAAGACACATCAAAGTTTGATGTTATTACAAGAAACACATCTGAGAACCTTTAAAAACGTGTACTCCACTTCACCACCTGCGTTGGGCCTCACCTCTCGGCCTCCACAGCCAACTGGTGCCTCTACACCCAACAGTTGCCTCCACACCCTGCAGATGCCTCCCCACCCAGCTGAGGCATCCCCACCCAGATGAGGCCTCCCCACCCTGTGAGGCCTCCTCACCCAGCTGAGGCCTCCCCACCCAGCTGAGGCCTCCATAACCAGCTGAGGCTTCTACAACCAGTTGTTGCCTCCACACCCAGCTGAGAAGCAGTCAGCCACAGTTAGTCACAGTGAGAGGGTGTGTAACTGGCGCTCCAATTGTCTTTACACTGAAAATGGAAGTTGTAGTGAGTGAACTGGTGCTAGTGAGGGAGCTATGTGGAGCTCTGCAGGCAGAGGTTGATTCAATGCGGGAGGAGCTACGACAGATGAAGGAGCTAAGATAGACGAAACACCGCCAAGAAGAAGTAAGTAATTATCAAAAGATGGTACCAAACCAGGAAGGCTATGTAGCACCATCAAATGTGCAGAATAATCAGAGGGTGGTAAATATCACCAAGGATGCCAATACGAGAACAGCAACGTATAAAGCGAACGATATCAAAAGCATCCGATTCACCAAGAAGTCTATCGAGGGACAAGTGACCGCGAGGGACGGTCGGAAAGCAAGACACACGCTCGTCTTAGAAGCCAGGACATTCGACAAGGATATGCACGACTGTAAGAGGGACAATGCAATTTGGACAATAAGGAGCCGGGCGGCGCTCCATTAAGTGACCATGAGTTAAACGAGTATGGCCAAGATGCAACATTGTTAGAGCTGTTTCCCACCGCCGGTTATGGTGGCAGGAGGAAGGCCATGGGGACACACAACGCTTAAAGGTACGCAGTTTGTTACCAACAACAGAAGACCAACAACCCTGCCAACGAGCAAAGATAGAGGAATGAATAACTGGCTAAAAGTCGGATTAAGGAATACCTGTATGGGAGATGGGACAAGAGCGGATAGTTTCCCGAGCGGCAGCATCCGCATGCTCATTTAAAGAAACACCAATATGGCTGGAAACCCAGCAAAACTCTACGGATTTAAATATACTAGAGATAAGCAACAGCCATTGTTGAATCTAGACGACCACCGGATGGACAGGATTAAAGGACCCGAGAGCCAAGAGCCATGAGGTCACTACGAGAGTCAACTACAATCACAAAGGTAGATTGACAACGAGAAAGCAGGAGACGAAGAGCATAGAGAATAGCATAAAGTTCCGCTGTGAAGATGCTAGTCTCTGAAGGGCGGCGACACATATAAGTGCGGTCAGGAAAAACAACAGAGTAGCCTACACCGTCCACAGACTTAAACTCATCGGTGAATATGGAAACGGAGAGGGAGTGTGAAGAAAAGTGCTCAAGGAAAAGGCGTTTCAGAACTGTAGGTGGGGTAAAAGCTTTAGTTGTCCGGGTCAGGGAAGTACAAAATTTTGGAAGAGGGACTCTCCACTGGGGTAAGGAAGGAACAATACGTAAGTTGGAAGGGTACGAGGAGACACATTAGAAATACGAACGGAAAGAGAGTCCTGTAAGCGAGACAGCCGGGCAGAAAGAAGGAGGCGGTGAAGAGGAACAGGAGCTACAGGAGGGGTAAGAGTCAAAGAACGACAGAGGGTGGGAGAATGTTGCAAGGACAGCACCAGATAGCGAAGACAGTAGCGATCACGGCGGTCCTGGAGAGACATAAAGCCAGTGTCAACTTACAAGCTGAGGGCGGGAGTCGGAAGAAAGACACCAGAGCTGAGGCGCAACCCAGCATGGTGCAAAGCATCAAGACGGCGAAGAACAGAAGGAGAAGCAGACGAGTAAGCAGGGCAACCATAATCGAGTTTAGACAGGACGAGGGAGGAATGTAAAGAGAGGAGCGTGCGTCTATCCATTCCCCAAGAAGTATGGGACAAAACCTTAAGGAGGGCACGCCAAGAAGAAGTAAATGAGGAGCGCAGCTGTAGAAAATCGTCGTCCTAGAATGTCGTAAAGGACAGGGGTCTTATGAAGACTTTGATAAAGTCGCGTACAGATATCCTAAGGACCTTGAACTCATTCGCCGTGTTGGACTACGAGCGCTGTGGGGAGCCAGCAGTTCACTCGAAAGGAAAGGAAAGGTAACGCAGGTACCTGAAGGTGTTCAGGAAGTAAAGGAAGTACGTAACCGAATTTGGGTTGTGGGAGAATATCAGGTGAGGTATTTGGATAGAACTTTTTGTGACAGAGAGTGGGGGAATAGGTTACGGGTTTGCTATCCGGGAGCAGGGATTGGGATTAATTAACAACATGAATGATATTACAGCTGGAAATGGGAACAAACCCATTATTTGTATCAGTGCCGGTGGAAATGATGTTGGATGAGTTAGGAGTGACGAGCTGATACAGAGGTTTAAGACAGCCATAGAATTAGTTAGGAGCAAGGGAGGAATCCCGATCATATGTGGCATTCTTCCAAGAAAGGGAGTTAGAAATGAATGGTTATCGAAAGCACTTGATGTTAATTGCCGATTGGACAAATATTGCAAATCAAATACAATATCATTCATAAATAACTGGGAACACTTCTATGGAAGGAATGACACGTATGCTCAGGGTGGTGTTCATTTATCCAGGGCTGGGGTTGATGCTGATGTGAACTCGTTGGAACCTGTGGTTGGAGGGGTTTGTTTGGGTTTAATCTCTTAGTAGATAGTGGTATGGGAATTGATCTGTAGAGGGGAGGTAACAAAAATATGTGTTTGTGGGGAAAACTAATGGGCAAAATGAACAGGGAAAGAGAAGGGCCTCAATATAACAAGCCGCTTAGGGTATATTACACAAACAGTAGGAGTCTAAAAAACAAAATAAACGATTTAAATCCTCTTGTCTGCACTGAAAAATAGATATTATTGCACTTACCGAAAGGTGGATGAATGTAAAAAATAGAGAACTATTAGCTGAGTATCAAATAAAAGAATTTAAACTATTTCACACAGATAGATATATTAGACAAGGAGGGGGGGGGGAGGAGTCATATATGTTAGGGAAAATTTGAAATGTAGTCTCAAAGTGGAAATCAAAACTGAGCACCCAAATTATTTGGCTAATATTAAATGAAAAAAAAATAATCATAATAGGAGTTATATACAGCACCAAATCTTAGACAGAATGAAAGCAAAGTATCAATGCGATGAAATCTAGAGCATCTATGTCTAACGGTATTTATGTCATTGGTGATTTTAATTTTGGTGGAATAAACTGGTTTAACAGAACAGGATAATGAAGCAGAAGATTTTCTAGAATTAATTGACGATTGCTTTCTAATTCAAAATCTTAAGAAACCAACGTGGGGAAATAATATTTTAGACTTAGTATTAACTAACAGATAGGCAATATTGGTAACAATATTAACTAACAAGTAGGCAATAGGTAACATAAAAGGGGATTTTGATGTGGACTCAAATATAACTTATTTAAATATTCTAGCAAAGCACAGGCACGTAGTATCTTCTTAAGGTTGGTACTTGAGATGTTGTTCCGGGGCTTAGCGTCCCAGGCCGGTCCTCGATCAGGCCTCCTTTTTGTTACACATCCCCGCGGAAGCAGCCCTAACAGCTGTCTAACACCCAGGTACCTATTTACTGCTAAGTAACAGGGGCATCAGGGTGAAAGTAGCATTTGCCCATGTCTCCGCCTCCCCGAGGATCGAACTCGCACCTCAGAACTACGAATCCGAAGCGCTGTCCAACAACTGCAGGCCGTGGGGAAAGAAGTACACCATAACAAATTAATTGATCATATACTATGACCCAATTGGATAATAAGGATCTGAAGAACCTACAGGTAAGAAGAGAGCTTGGTACAAAAGGATGAAGAATGGGAAGTCAGTTTAGAACAAGAATTCACCAACTGGTTAGAAATGCTAAAAAGAGTTAAGGAGGGGAAAATAAACTATTGAAGTTTGCACAGCAAAGCAAGCAAAGACAGATC
>WNGS01086558.1:26230-39632 GCA_020271785.1 Procambarus virginalis
GTAGTTGGGCCTAGCGCCTGGGGCTATGACCGGATGTGGGTGGTCGGTGGTACCTTGTCGAGCCTTGTGTGGTGTCTGAGAGGTTTGCCTGATGTTTCATTGTCCCAGAGTAGTTTATGGGATCTCTGGAGTCATACATTGAGTGTGTGCATAAATGCTTATAAGTACAAGTATTTTAACCTCCTGTGTAATGATTAATCATTGTGTTGAATTACCATGTTACAGTGAGGTCCGTGGGGTCAGTAAGGTCATCTGTTTGACACATGGTATTCAGTTGCCTCTTACTGTTATTTTCAATTACAGAATTATATGTTTTAAACAAAGTAAAAACAGCGTACATCAACCATATAAACAGTAAAGCACAGAATAACAAGGAACAGAATGACAATGACACGGATAACAAGTACACAGAGCAACATAACACAAAAGTGAAAACAAAGAACGCCCTCTCCAGAGTGCATGAGGTAGATAGAGGCAGCTCCACCTCCCAATCTACCTCCAGGGGACGTGATTCACCTGAAACAGCAGGCTTCGGGGGAGAGTTGTGACGATAATCTCTTATCAGAGATTTAGCCTGCTATTTCTGTGACTCGTCCTGTCCTCATCAATATACAAGATACGTTTTGTAGTGGCTAAACGTACATATTAAGATAGCCACACGTACCAGCAACTCCCTCCTCCCCCCACTCCAACACCTGCTGCACGCACCTGGTCGACGCGCCGAACCCTTCAACTGCCTAACTAGCGACTTGCGGCCATTCAGCTTCCTCATTGGCCGCCAACCAACACTCCACTCCGGCTCCTCGCCAATCACAAGTCCTCGCCAGTTATTGTTGGAGTTCCTTGCGTTTCTGCCAGCCAGAATATCGTATGCTCGCAAGCTATGAACTCCTAAATGACTCACCCTTGTGTGGTCAAATAGAGGTTTATAGTTAGTGCATATATTCCAGCATTCATATTTTATTTACTTTTGTATGTCAATTCTCCTCCCCATTAATGTAATCTATTTTCATGTTTATGTATATTTTTTCCACTTGACATTTTTTACCAATAAGCCAAGATTTTGCATTTGTTTCAATTTGTGTTTTTTATTGTTATTAAAATCCATTTTTTTTATTATTGTCTTTTATATTTCCAACCTTACCACAGATTACCAATCACGCAGTCATTCTTTTTTTCTCTTTTTTTTTTCCTTTTCTTTTTTTTTATATATTATATGTGGCCCAGCACTGACACCTGCTAGTTGGAAAACTGCCGACCACCATTTCCAACTCGTTACCGTCACAACTGACTTTTGAGTACTTGGTGGAGGTAAGGATAACCTATCCAAGGATGGGATCGGAGGGAAAAAGACTGAATTACCGAAGAGGAAAATATAACGAGATGAGGAACTCCTCAGGGGAATACCATGGGAAACGGAACTTAGAGACAAGAATGTGCAGGTCATGATGGATTTTGTCACCCAGAAGTGCCAGGAAGCTGCAGGCAGGTTTATCCCCATCCAAAAGGAGAAAAACAAAAACAACAGAAAAACCCATGGTTCAACCAGGAATGCAAGGTAGCAAAGCAACTGAGTAAAAGAACATGGAGAAACTACAGAAATAACAGAACACCAGAGAGCAGGGAGAGATACCAGAGGGCCAGAAATGAGTACCTCAGAGTGAGGAGGGAAGCAGAGAGACAGTTTGAAAATGACATCGTGAGTAAAGCCAAGACCCAACCAAAGCTGCTCTACAGCCACATCAGGAGGAAAACAGCAGTGAAGGAACAAGTGATGAAGCTGCGAAAAGGGGAGAATAGATACACAGAGAATGACAAGGAGGTGTGTGAAGAACTCAAAAAGATATTCCAGGAGGTCTTCACGATAGAACAAGGAGAAGCCATGCACTAAATGAGGAGGCGGCAAACCAAGCAACCTTGGAGGAATTTGACCTCACCAGTGATGAGGTCAAAAGGTGTCTGCTGGAGCTGGATGTGACAAAGGCTCTTGGGCCTGACAGAATCTCACCATGGATACTAAAGGAAGGTGGAGAAGCACTAAGTGTGTCACTCTCTATGGTGTATAACAGGTCACTGGAAACAGGAGACTTACCAGAAAGTTGGAAGACAGCTAACGTGGTCCCAATATACAAGAAGGGTGACAGACAAGAGGCACTGAACTACAGGCCAGTTTCCTTAACTTGTATACCATGCAAGGTGATGGAGAAGATCGTGAGGAAAAGGCTCGTAGAGCACCTGGAGAGAAATAACTTTGTAACGCACCACCAACATGGGTTCAGGGATGGTAAATCGTGCCTCACAGGATTAATAGAATTTTATGACCAGGCAACAAAAATTAGGCAGGAAAGAGAAGGGTGGGCCGACTGCATTTTCTTGGACTGCCAGAAAGCCTTTGACAAGTACCCCATAAAAGGCTGTTAAAAAAGTTGGAGCAACAGGCAGGAGTAAAAGGGAAGGTACTCCAGTGGATAAGGGAGTACTTAAGCAACAGGAAACAGCGAGTAACGGTGAGGGGGAAGACATCAGATTGGCGAGATGACACCAGCGGAGTCCCACAGCGCTCAGTACTTGGACCTATCCTGTTTCTAATATATGTAAACGATCTTCCGGAGGGTAAAGACTCATTCCTTTCAATGTTTGCTGATGATGCAAAAATTATGAGAAGAATCAAGATGGATGAAGATAGACAGAGACTACAGGATGACCTGGATAAACTGTAGGAATGGTCTAGAAAATGGCTGCTAAAGTTCAACTCAGGAAAGTGTAAGGTGATGAAATTAGGCGAAGGGAGCAGAAGGCTGAACACAAGGTATCATCTGGGAGGTGAAATCCTGCAAGAGTCAAATAGAGAGAAAGATTTGGGGGTTGATATCACACCGAACCTGTCCCCAGAGGCCCACATCAAAAGAATATCATCAGCGGCATATGCTAGACTGGCTAACATAAGAACTGCCTTTAGAAACTTGTGTAAGGAATCTTTCAGAACCCTGTATACCACTTATGTAAGACCAATCCTGGAATATGCAGCTCCAGCCTGGAGTCCATACCTAGTTAAACACAAGACAAAGTTAGAGAAGATTCAGCGGTATGCCACAAGGCTCGTCCCGGAACTGAGAGGAATGAGCTACAAGGAAAGCCTAATGGAGCTGAACCTCACGTTCCTGGAAAACAGAAGAGTAAGGGGAGACATGATAGCCACCTACAAAATTCTCAAGGGAATAGACATGGTGGACAAAGACAAACTCTTCAGCACGGGTGGAGCACGAACAAGGGGACACAGGTGGAAACGTAGTACCCATATGAGCCACAGAGACGTTAGAAAGAATTTTTTCAGTGTCAGAGTAGTTAATAAATGGAATGAACTAGGAAGTGATGTGGTGGAGGCTGACTCCATACACAGTTTCAAATGTAGATATGATAGAGCCCAGTAGGCTCAGGAATCTGTACACCAGTTGATTGACAGTTGAGAGGCGGGACCAAAGAGCCAAAGCTCAACCCCCGCAAGCACAATTAGGTGAGTACAATTAGGTGAGTATGAAGGGGAGACACACTCCGGGCCCGCCGCAAACGCTTCGAGACAGGCCGCACCACACCACGCCCACCAGGCCCCTCCACAGGCACATCCCCCTTCTTCACATCCACACAGGCCACACCCGCACCGTCCGGAGAGTCCACAGAGGCCACATCCTCCGCACTGTGCACCTCATCCAGGGAAATAGCCTCAGAACACCGACGCGCACGCTTCTGCAAAGGGATGGAAGTACCTGAACTACAGTCACCATAGCCCGTGCTACTTGGAACTTTTTGTTCCAAGCAGCAAATCTTAAACAACAACAACAATGAACTACAGTCGCCAACACACACAGGCACGGCAGGCACCTCCCCTGCCGAAGCACCCCCTCCAAAACAGCAGAACCCACGTCCCCGAGAGCCAGTACCACATCCACAGGCAGAGGCGGGACATGGACCTCAACTGGGACATCCCGCACTACATGCAACGCAGGCGACGGTCCGACACCCACACACACCGGCTCAACAACACCAGGGGCCACAGCAGTTACCAGACGTGTCGCACAGGCCGTAGAACAAGCCTCAACAGTCGGAGCAGCAGATAGGCAATCAGGCGCCTCAGACACAGTACCCACTCCGTCCTCAGAACCGTCTGAACGCAACAGGGGCGGAAAATCCTCCGCACGAAAAACATGCACCCGACCAGTCGCTCCCACGTCACACGCTGCAGCCAGATGACCCTCGTGACCACACCTATAACAGGTGCACGGTTGCCCACGATACAGGCAGCAGAGAGTGTAACCCAGCACGGACACTGACGACGGTACACTACACTTCAGCGACATCGTCAGGGTGCGGGAGACGTCAAGCATACCAGCACAGTGCCCGGCAAAGACCTTGTTCCAATGAATACTTAACACTGTCCCAAATCGTTCAAAACTGGAGGTTAAAAAGGCGTCCTAAAATTCGAAGGGGGCACCATGCACCGCCACAGACGTCAAGGTGACTCTAAGATTCACCTCCTTAACAGAACCAGCAGTATCAGGGAGAGGGTAAACAGGCCTCTCACACTACCCAGACCAGTGCGGCTGGTCTCGCACTGCCAGACCAGCCGACAATGTTCTCTTCATTGGGGGGCGAGAAGTCCCCATGGCTGTCAAACGTCACCCTGTCAGTGGCAAACCACCACCAGCAGGCCAAACCAGCAATCACCCAACGTAAATAGGAGCGGAGAGACCTCAGGAACGTCCGACCTGGCCGGTGGTCACCACGCCTACCCGAAGCTCTCACACCATAAAGAGGTCAGAAGCAGTCTTATTTACTTCATTATTTTATTTAATGTGATTGGCATAACATCAAGCAGAATAGCCACTGCTCTATTTTCAGATTAACGTCACAGTAGAAAGAAAGATGGCGACGATGAGACAATCTGCAGGAATTGGATGATGTCATCATTGACCAATGAGGGGTTTGTGATTGGCAAGGTAACGCAACATGTTGTTATGACCAAGTTACATTTATTGAGTGAATTACTGAGTCATAACTTATTTTAAGTATAAATTAATAAAATTTATTGATTATCCCTCTATTATAAGTATTAGATCTAATAAAGATATTAGGAATTATCCATTTATTGATGTCTCTATTATTTGTGATGAGTGATCAGAATGTGGGGTGATGTATTTATGAACATAAATACAATATATTGTTGAAGATATGTGCGGGCGAACGGTTTTGTGTGGAGTGGTAGTTGGGCCTAGCGCCTGGGGCTATGACCGGATGTGGGTGGTCGGTGGTACCTTGTCGAGCCTTGTGTGGTGTCTGAGAGGTTTGCCTGATGTTTCATTGTCCCAGAGTAGTTTATGGGATCTCTGGAGTCATACATTGAGTGTGTGCATAAATGCTTATAAGTACAAGTATTTTAACCTCCTGTGTAATGATTAATCATTGTGTTGAATTACCATGTTACAGTGAGGTCCGTGGGGTCAGTAAGGTCATCTGTTTGACACATGGTATTCAGTTGCCTCTTACTGTTATTTTCAATTACAGAATTATATGTTTTAAACAAAGTAAAAACAGCGTACATCAACCATATAAAACAGTAAAGCACAGAATAACAAGGAACAGAATGACAATGACACGGATAACAAGTAACACAGAGCAACATAACACAAAAGTGAAAACAAAGAACAATAAAAAATACATAGGAAACTACATTAAATACAAATGAAAACAGCTAGGCAAAACAGCACAATCAGTGATTCATAAAGCGCAAACAAACATGAGAACAACAGAGAAAGGAAACATAAAACAGAAAAACAAATAAGCATACAACAGGAAACATGAAAAAGACACAGAATGACATGGTACAAAATAAATACAAATCTAGTAACACAAGCCAGGCTGAAGGGCTACACAAGCAATACTACAAGCCAAGACAGGCAGGAAGTCTTAACCGGAACATGCAGGAACCGGCAAACAAACACACACACACACACACACACACACACACACACACACACACACACACACACACACACAAACAGCCCTAGAAACAACACAAGCAATAGAACATAAAACACACAGCACAACAACAAAAATGCACTCGGAACACACACACAAGCACACTGCCCAACAGGGTGAAACCGAACACGGAGACAAAACAGACATAGAACCGCAGACACGGTAACAAAATCATAGACATAGAGTATACAAATAAACGCAGGCACTAACGATACTTGTCCGGAAACTCCTTTGCTGGGAAACGCAAACAGTACGCCTCCCAGACCAGCTGGATGTCTTCGGACACCAGTCTACCAGGAGACGCACAAGGCCGAGGCATCCAATCAGGCACCCCATAAATAAACCCCTTTAATCTCGGTACCCAAATAGTCGACGAGCACCATGGGCCCTCACGCACCCTGTCGTCCCAAATGAGGTCCAAAACCAGTGACTGAGGGACCACGACCCCGTCGGCCGCGAACACAGAGAAGGGGGTCCACACTAGGTGGTTTTGCACTGGAATCGGCACTGGGAGGTGCTCCAGGCGCCGCACAGGGCTGTGTACCAGCCGGCGCACGAGGCTTCTCACGAGGCTTCATACGGGGCTGAACACTAGGGGAACCCGCAGAGGACACAGATGAGTCGAGGCCCCCGCCACCGAGCATAGGAGCAGAGGCACCTTGGCACACATCCTTCCATAAGACCACGACGAGGTCTCGGTCGGCAGGAGCAACCTCCCACCGTGGGGAGTCATCAGCAGTAGGCATAGGGGGCGACTCCGGAGGCAGCACAGAGACCCCCACAGCACGGCCAACCTCGGCAGGAGACGCCGGATCAACGTACTCTTCCACCTCCACCCAAGGTACCCCACAAAGGGGAGACACACTTAGGACTCGCCTCGAGCGCTTGGAGACGGGCTGCCGGTAATCTGAGCTATCACCCCCACCATCCTATAACACAGCAGAACACTCCAATGGATGCGCCTTCAAGGCCCGGCCCCTGTGAACCGCAGCCTCCATGGCCGGGGGCACCGGACCACACACAGCAGGAGACTCCTCGCCGCGAACATCCAAAGGGACAGGAGATGCCACATTCAGGGACGGAGCAGGCATGGGCCGCCGAGAAGGGGCGGGCTGTGGCGATATGGGCAGGAACGTCGGAGGTGGGGAAGCCGGTGGCGGGGGCGGGGAAACCGTGGCGGGGGCGGGGAAACCGTGGCGGGGGCGGGGAAACCGTGGCGGGGGCGGGGAAACCGTGGCGGGGGCGGGGCCGCCCCAACCCCCATGTCAACATCCACACCACCATCCAACACCGGGGCAGAAACCAGCAGGGAATCAACACATGGTTCATCACGTTGAGACAGGTCTGGGGCCGACAGCGGGGGAAAATCCTCCTCTTGGAAGAGGTTGACAGGGGTGACCAGGCGCTCCTCACACCCTGCGGCCAGGTGACCCAGAAGGCCACACCGGAAACAAGTCCGAGGTTGTCCTGCGTGAAAAACACTAATCGGGAACCCAAACAGCATGATGGAGGACGGCACAGGATCCCGGAGGCGCATGGCAAGAGTGCGGGTCCCACACGGGACCCCCTTCCATTTCTCCCGGTAGGAACAGCATTCATCCTCACATGTAGAACTCACCCAAACCGGGCAAAGTACCGACGTAGGAGATCCTCAGAGAACTCAAAAGGCATCCCATGCATTGCCACATACGTCGTGGCTCCATAACGGTCGGAGAGGGTTACCGACCCACCATTTCCAGGAAGATCGAATGAGCGCCCATCGTAGCGCATGACGAGACCTTGATAAATCGCCGGGGAGTTGAACTTGACTATCGCCCGCCGTCCGGCAAGCAGCTGCACACCACATACAGACTTCACTGGGACACGTAGCATATCAATCATTACCACTTCCACAACGTGGTAGGAAGCAATCCCAGAAAACTCCAGGCCAATGGAGGCCTGCCTGGTGACAGGGGGCACAGGCCCCCCCCCATGATTGCAGACCGTCACGGCCCCAAGGGCCCCCCCTCAGCAAAAGCACGGGAAACAAGCCACGTCAGCAGCGACACCCAGGTCCTCACTCATCGCAGGGTCGACAACAACTTTACAGAATTATTCATGTGTAATGTCAATATTCAGTTAGTAGCCTTCAGTGTGTAATAGCTGATTCATGTTTTCATCATATGTGATTGTATGTTTATTCCTTAGTTTGTGATTTAGTGATTTAGTTATTTAGTGATTTCTGAATGATATAACTCCAAGTTTTTAATTAACTACGGTATGTAGGCTGGCTGCTCAGGTACACCAACCCAGTTGTTGTGCAGATATAGATCTATGAGCCATGTAATTCAAGTAGAGCTGATTCATTACCTAATTTATTGAGCAAGTAATTTACCAGCATTGTATTACTTAGTAGTTTTAAGTAAATGATTGGTTAGTTGTGAGTTAACTAGGCCTATGGTTGGAAGTGTTGGTACCAGAGCGAGGTTGCTGTGAACAGATTTGAGGTGTGGGAGGCAGTTGTTACAAGGTGATGAGTGGATATGATCGAACCTCTCTGTTAAGTGCAGCAACTCATATCAAGTTCAGATAAGTATTGTTTAGTCTAGAAACAGTTTAGTCGTACTGGTGTCCAAGTGTGATTCCCGAAGTAGAGAGTAGTGAGCCCTTTTTCCTTGGTTGACTTGTGTTTACCTGACATTTGTCTTAACTACTGGACCAGTCACATTTACGTAGTCTATAGTGTCTGCATGATTTTATTGGTATGTTGTGCTTCGATTATATTACTAGTGTGAAGTTGAATTAATGTCTTACTCCCCTCCGTAATTATCCTTGTGCACAGGAGAGTGTTGAGACATTCAGGGGATACTGAGCTTTCAACGGGCTGATATAGGCGGCACGTTACATATTGTGGCGACAGTGATAGGACCTTTGACCTTGTATTAAGTCGATTGGTAGAGTGTTTGAACGTCCCGAACGATTTTTAAATAGTTTTTTTTTCACCTTGAGCAGTCTTTATATAATTGCCTGTCATACTTATTATTTTCAGTAAACAGTGATTTTATATTATTCCTTGTGTTTTTTCATTGCATTCTGGATGATTTTAATTTTAATCACTTGCTTATGTTATATATTAGTCTTTAACCTTGACTTTGAATGCAATAATATGTTAATATTCAGTGTTGATTTTTATTTTGTTGTATATTTTTGTACTTAAGATACTTATGATCTTGACTTCCTAGGTACTTTACTGATCTTCTAAGCCTAGTGACTGTGTTGCATTTATAACCTTCGAGAAGGACAGACCGAGTTAATAAGGTCGTTTCATCTTATTCAGCACTTCTTGAGTGAGGTAAGTGTCATTGATTGTCGCAGAGGCCATGCTATTTCGTGTTTACACTTTTATTTAGTATACTAGCTGTACCCGGCCAAGCGTTTCTTGGCCGGGTACAAGGAGATTACAAGAACTTTTGTAGATTAAAGCGTGTGTTGTTCCTACGTCCTACAGATGGCGCTGTTTTTCAAAATAATCATGTTTTTTCCTGTCACAGGTGAGGCATGTATATAGTAGGTATATAAAAACGCTCGCCTATTCCAGTGAAACGTTGTGTCAAAATTTCAAGGCAATCAGTAAAAAGGTTTCGAACATTTCCCTCACGTGAAAAACACATGAAAAAAGAAAATATATGCTTTTCAAAAAAAGCATGTTTTTTACCGTCACAGACGTGACATCTATGTATTGTCACGGTAAAATCTCTAGGAAGAGATTCGTCCTACTCCATTATCGCCTATTCTACTCATTCACGTCTATGTAATAAAAAACTGCAGCCAAGAACAACAACAACTACTTCCAGATGTCTAGACAATACCACCAGTCTACCAGTCGCCCTCCTGCACCATGGCCCGTCACCCCACCTCGCACCTGGGTCGCTGGGAAGCCACGCCCTCCATAACAAGCAGTTAAAGGAGTTGGTTCATAGTTTAAAGAAGACATCAGCGCCCTCTGCTCGGCCGATATTCTGTATATATAGGGCTACCATGCTCTCTAAGATTTAGATTACTCCTGTGTGCTCAACTGAGTAGACCTGTTGACACATCTCGGTGTGGTAACAGATTTAGTCAGACTAGCTCATGGTATTCTGCACCATATATTATTTTGCACCTTAACGTAACGTAAATTTGATTATTCATCTTGTTTGTTTTGCACATTTTGTATTAAAGCCAAGCCTGGATATTTTTTGTAATTTGCTTAATTTATTTTTAAAGTAAAGTATTTTTAAATGTTTTTCCCCTCTGCTTTATCCTCCAGTTTACCACACTGTGAAGACACCTTTTTCAGTTTCTTTTTTTTTATTTTTTGTTTTTAAATATTTTGTGACTGGCATTACAGACTGCACCACCATTAATGTTACCGTCACAGTATATATAAACCTGGCTGGATGCGAATGGAACGTTGTGTGAAAATTCCAAAGCAATCGGTGAAGAACTTTCGGAGATTAGCGATTTTGAACAAACGAACATTTCCATTTTTATTTATATAGATTATTCAAAATGCCACCCAGTGAATCGGTGAACAATATTATATCACCTCATTATGGATGCGCTAGTAGCCAGCGTGTTAGCGACTCCTCCTGTGAAGAAAATATAAGACCTCAAGAAGGTAGTTCTCGTCGCTGTTGCACAGAAATTGGAATTAACTTTCCAACCTCACTTGTTGTAGAGGTTGATTGTTATTGATTGACAATCAATGATTGATCATTGATTGACCCTGGTGATTGTCATTGTGGAGCACTTGGTGGAGGAAGAAGGGTTAGACCAGGAGGCATAAGAGGAGTTGAATGAAGGATCTGGCGATTCCTTAGCATTGAAATGCTTGGTGTTGAAATTTCAACAGGCAACAGACAATCAACTGGCTATCGGTCGGCAAATTTTTTTTTTTTATTTATATTTTTACATGCAAGCATGCTTATAAGTACAATAAAAACAATACAAACGCAAACATCAGAACAATAACACAACGTGCAAAAACATAAAGGACATAAACACAAAAACGCCGGCCGGAAGGGCCGACCACACAATAACAATAATTACAAAACAAATTACAACAATTACAGAACAAAATACAACAATAAATACAAACAAAATGACAACAATGAAGCCACACATAGCGGAATACAACACAGAAATGATTCCAAAACATTTAATAAACAGAACAAGGCTACCAGCACCGCAAACACACACGGAGAGGCACCAACATAAAACGAAAAAGAACAATAATAACAAGAATAATAAGAAGGAATACAAGTATACAACAAACTGGTAAACCACGACAAAAGCATACACCCAGACCGAGCCACGCCAACAGCCTGAAGGGCACTCAGCACCACACAAACAAACACAAAACAACATCATAAAACCAAGAATCCACAAAACATTATAAAATAACATGCCAACCACAATCAAATACACACACACGTACACATGGACACACCACATGCACTCTACACAACCCACAGTACAGACAGGAATCATTGGTCTTGCGGAATTACCTCCACAGGAAGATACTTATCAGGGAACTTCGCCCAAGGATATTTTGCTTTATAGGCCTCCCAAATCATATACTCCTGGGTGGTGGGGGGACGACCCCCCAGCTCCCGCGGGCCCGGCATAAACTCTGGAATCTCCAGATCAGGCGGAAGCGGCCAGTCCCGAAGTTCAAAAGCACAAGTCGCATAACGAGGCTTGGGAGCGCGCGCCACGCCCCCTGACGTAGCAGATGATACCGATGAAGCGTACGAGGGCTGCCGAGACGGCCGCGTCGCCGGAAGCACAGGAGCAGGGGACAAGCGACGAGAAGGCAAGACCTCCACCGAGACCGCAGGGGACACTGAAGAGAATGTCGTAGATGGAAGAGGCGTCGAAACCGCAGACGATGAAACGGGGACCGATGCAGGAGTCACAGAATCACCAGAGCGAGCAGTCTTTTTCAACAGCATCACCAGGCCACCCCGCTCACCACGGACTTCAGCAGGGGGCACCACCCCCCACGAAGAACCGGAGCCATCCGAGGCAGGCGATGCTCCCGCAGCAGGAACCGCAGACACGAGATCAGAAGTGGAGGCTGAAATACCGGCACCGGCATCCTCCGGCAAATGCACCTCCGCCGTCACCGTAGTACGCAACGCAACTGTAGCCACCCCTCCGTCGCCGGCAGACTCACAAGCGTCGAAATCACCAACGTCTACCCATGCAGGCGACGAACGCCGGTAACGCTTAGGCCCGGCCGCAGATCATCAGAGTTGGAGGCCGACTCAGACACACGCTCAACACAAGCCGGGCGAACCGCCGCACGCGCCTCAGTACTGCAGCATCCTCCACCACATGGGGTACCAGGCCAGACACAGAAGGAAGCGCCGGAGCCACCCCATCACCCAGCACAGCCGGAACAGACGTCGAGGGTGCAGGGACAGGGTCAGATGCAGCAGAGGAAGACGGGGGATCGTATACGGAAGAACTCTAGAGACACTAGGCGGAGCAGGACGATCACCAGGTGATGATACAACCTCCGGAGGAGAAGCCACCACCACAGAGGGCGTATCAGGCGACACAGGGGGCACATCCGCGGCTGGAGAGGCGTCCATAGCCACAGAAACCTCCTCCACAGGAAGCGGAGGAAAATCCTCCTCACTAAAGAGGTTCACGGGAGCAATGGCTGGCGCAGAACAGTCAGCAGCCTGATGGCCCAACAGCCCACAACGATAACATGTCCGAGGCTGGCGGGCGTAAAACACGCGAACTGTGTATCCCATCAGACGCACAGAGGACGGAATATCCTCCCGGAGCCTCATGCCCAGGGTGCGAATGTTCGTCCTCACACCCTTAAGGGGGCTGGAAGTGACCACGTTCACCCGCACACTAACCACCGCTCCAAAACGGCCGAAGTACCGCCGTAGCAGACCCTCCGGAAACTCCAATGGCCCCATGCACGCTGACGTAGGTGAGGGCACCACTTCTATCAGAGATTGAAACAGAGCCCGCACCATCCGGCAGGGGTAATGTCCGCCCCTCGTAACGACGGAGAAAGTCGCGATAAGCGAACTCCTCAGTGAACTTCACTATCACTCGACGTGCCGTCACCAGCTCGACTCCGTAAATGTCAATCACAGGAACATGCAGCATCTCACACACCTGCGCCATCTCCGGGTACCCAGCCCGGCCGGAAAATTCGAAGCCCACAGACTGAGCCCGCAGTACAGGTGGTGTTCTGTCTGTGTTTCATACCTTTAATACACTTTCAATTTCCCCTTTGTAATATCCATTCATCCTACTTTTACACCTATTATGTCACTCCTAACTCTTCGCTTTTCCAGCAAATATAGATTCAGGTTTG
>WNGS01086562.1:0-11300 GCA_020271785.1 Procambarus virginalis
CCTGAACTCAGATGGATCCATATCAGAGGCATAATCCGGGTTCCGCAGGAGGTAAGCTGCAAAGGCCGCTCGCACCTCACCAGGTTGGATGCGATAAGCCGAAAACCTCCAGAAAGACGGAACCGACGAACCCGGGGAACACGGAACCGAACCCGGGGAGGGGCCGACACCAAATCCAACTCGTACGCAGAGGGGGGAAAAGAGAACCCCACTCCTTGTAACAGTAAGCCCCGCTCAGAGGGAATAAAAACCCAGGCGGGGTCCAGCGGAGCCCAAGGCCCCCAAGTCAGCCCCTCCCCAGCCTCGAGGTCCAACACCACAGGACCCGAGGCCGAGTCCTCTCCCAAGCCCCGACCCCACAAGACAAGGACGGAGCAGCCGGAACAGCGGAAGGAAGGGGGGCCCACTGGTCAGACCCCGAAGCTTCGGCGGGAGACAAGACTCGAATGCCTCTGCCGCTCCCCCGGAAGGGGCACCCCCGAAGCTGCCCGAGTCTCAAGATCAAGGAACCCCTGCTCCGACCCCGAAACCCTCAGACGTTTCGGGGCTGGAAGCAAGGGGGGGGGACCAGAACGAGCAGTAGGGGAAGGACGAGGAGGCGCGGACTGAACCAGGATCGAAGCGACCCCACCCCCAAGTCCGGGTCACGAAAAGCAAAGCGGGGCAGCCTCGGGCATCCGGGTGAGCAACCAACCTTGCGCGTTGCAACAGACGAAACCTAGCCTGCAACGCACGCGCCGCCTGTACCCGAAGAGAATCATCAGAGGATTGGGTAAATTGAGTCACAAGCAAGCAGCAACACTCACAGGACTCAGGGTCGAAAGTATCACCGACCCAACAGGCAGCATGGCAGAGGCAAAAACAATGAGGGTCACCCTGAGACAAAGGGACCGAGCAACCCTCAAACTCGCACACCGCGAGTGGGGACTCCGGGGTCACATCCATCGGACCCACGCGCCCCCTAGGGGATTCCCAGGGTCCTGAGCGTTTACTTTAAGAGGACTCGCGCTCAGGTAGTCCCAGGCAGGGAGCTGCTAACCGGCGCCCAAAACTACCAATCGAACTTCTAAAGCTGTACCCCAGGGACGTGTACACTCACGGGGACCTAGCAGGGGGCGCCATCGAGAATAACCGTGACAGGGTTAGAACAAAGGAACGAATATGACAGAACCCACCACCAGGCAAAAACAAAAAGAAAAACAAAACCCCGCAAGAGGACAGCGAACCCCAGGGAACAGAGCCGGCCGCTATGTCGGGAATACAAGCTGTGCAGCACCCTGCGCCCCTACCAGTGCAAACTGCCTCTTACCTGCCAGTAACAAGGGAGAACAAAACACCCAAGAGCCCAACAGGCGGCCGAAAAACCGAAAAAGGTAAAACGGACCAGCAGAGGCAGATCCCAAGGAGCCTGTGGAAGGTGGCCCCAAGCCCCAAGGGTAGTACTTACAGGGCACCTAGGGAAGGAAACCCTAGGCGCATGCAGCCCGAGTACCAAAATTACTCCTGGCTCTCGCACCCAGAAAACAAACACCACACGCAAGCACAGTGTTGTAGCGAACACCGGAGCCAGAGCACACGACCTTCGCCTATAGCATCAGCCTCAAGAACTGAGGGTGGGTAGCCGGCGCGGAGGGTCTGGGGCTCCCCCTTCCCCCTCCCGGGGAGGGGGGAGCTGCGCAGACAGCGGCGCGGCAGCGTGTGACGTCACACTAGTTTGCTAGTTTTTCTTTGGGAGTTCTATCCACTAGTTCGGCTTTTGGTAGCAATTTTAACCAGAATAGGGGTTTGTTTTGGGGCGCTTACCTTTCTGGGTGCCTGTCCCGGTCGATGGCAGACATAGAATGCTTCCAACCACACGGGGGCTTCTATAGGCCATTGCTCCCCTTGCCTCTCTGAGGGGGCCCGGTTCTGGCCGTGGTTCCCGGTATGCCTAAGAATTCCATACACATGACTGATGCCAAAGTCTGACATTAGCATATCAGCCTGGGATAGCTCCGGGGAGCCGACGGGGCTCCCCCCAGAAAAGGGGCATTGGCAGAGCCTTCGCCAGGCGAGGTCTACTCCGCCCGAGCTGTCAGACGGCAGTTGTCACAAATATATTATTACCTAATTATTTCAATGTCTCTGATTGATTTTTTCTTAGTTTTTTTGCAGTAATATTATTCCATACAGTGAATTGTGGTATATTTATATTATAAAATGTGTGAACCATCGCTGTACTCAAAATTATGGTGTGCATAGAAGTGATTCAATTATTATGTTCATAAAACAATAAACAAATAATTTTGCTGTTGTTACACTATATACACAGGTTATATATAAGTATCTGCATGTTTTGTTCACCATAACGAACTACTAAGTTGGTCTTGTGAGTCAAAAAGCAACGAGGAGTGGCCGCCACACACCAGCGAGCCACTCACTGCCACTCCCTCACTCAAAACCACCTCACTCACCCTCATTCACCTCCCACAATACTGTTTTTGCATTTATTCACTATACACAGACGTTATACATACGTATTTACATGTTTTGTTCACCATAACTGTACATCTAAGCTTGTATGGTGAGTAAAGGCACAAAGACGTAGCTACACCACAACCAATATTGTTGGAGGAGAAATATTTGTGCGTCTGGCCTTGAGGGCGGCCGCCGATCAGCTGACTGTGTGAGTAATTACCTAAGTGTGTAATTACCTAAGTGTAGTTACAGGATGAGAGCTACGCTCGTGGTGTCCCGTCTTCCCAGCACTCTTTGTCATATAACGCTTTGAAACTACTGACGGTCTTGGCCTCCACCACCTTCTCCCCCAACTTGTTCCAACCGTCTACCACTCTGTTTGCGAAAGTGAATTTTCTTATATTTCTTCGGCATCTGTGTTTAGCCAGTTTATATCTATGACCTCTTGTTCATAAATATAAACTGGCTAAACACAGATGCCGAAGAAATATAAGAAAATTCACTTTCGCAAACAGAGTGGTAGACGGTTGGAACAAGTTGGGGGAGAAGGTGGTGGAGGCCAAGACCGTCAGTAGTTTCAAAGCGTTATATGACAAAGAGTGCTGGGAAGACGGGACACCACGAGCGTAGCTCTCATCCTGTAACTACACTTAGGTAATTACACACTTAGGTAATTACTCACACAGTCAGCTGATCGGCGGCCGCCCTCAAGGCCAGACGCACAAATATTTCTCCTCCAACAATATTGGTTGTGGTGTTATTACGCTATATACACACATTATATATAACTATCTACCTGTTTTATTCACCATACTTGTACAAATAAGCTGGTATGGTGCCCAAAGACCATAGTAGCCATCAGTAAACAACATGCCAAGTCATGCAGACGACGCTCCTCCCTCACCAAAATGGCGGCTCCCAACCTACTCCTCTCGCTGTTATCTCACACTATACACATGTTATATATAAATATCTACATTTGTGTTCACCATAGCGAACCACTAAGCTGGTGTGGTGAGTGCAGTCAATAAATGGTGGCCACACACATTCAGAAGACGACGCCACAACCCTCCCTCCACAGCCTTACTCCTCCCTCCATCGAGCACAGCGCTAAATATCACCACAATCATGCTGTTATCAGAATCCTGGTCAGTTTTATCACTGTCAGGGGGCTTCAGTAATACTATCACTGCTAAATAATAGCAATTTCACTTATATTTTGGCATTTGTAGGCGATGCTGTGGTCACAAGCTGAACAGCGGTGCTGTGAGCTCGTGCTGCGTGCACCAGCCTTGGTGGCTTGCTCAATACTGATACTCTAACACCCAAGAATGTTGGCCTGGATTTTTTTTCTAGGTGGCATCTGGCAACTATCGGTCGTGGCTGTACTATAGCTGCCCCTATCCCAGGCGGGGCGTTTAAATTATAGCGCTAGACACGAAATCATATATAAATGATGTGCGCGGTTTCGGTTTTGTCACTGATATCATTTATATATGATATGCGCGGTTTGAGGGTTAAGGCGCGTGGGCACGTGAGGTGCCAGATCCAACTGGAAGGAAGGCAAAGTAAATGGTGTCACTCCATGACAAAACCGAGCCAGTTCCTGAACACCGGATGAATCGGGACATGCTAATACACGTCCCTGAGGTCCAGAGACACCATCCAGAAGCCAAAAGCAACCAGACCCGAGACAGAGTGGTCATCTGAAAGGAGGGGCAAAGAGACCCATGGGATCATACAGGACAAGTCCAGTATGAATCGCAGGTCTGCCCAGTCCCATTTCGGAACTGAAGACAGGCAGGAAACCCACTCCAGGATGACCTGACAGAGCGCAGGGAGGACAGCGTACCCCAGGGAAAACAGAGTCAGCCGCATTGATTGGTGAAAACACGTTTCGCAGTACCCTGCACCCCACCAGTACAAACTGCCCCTTACCCTAAGGCGAACAAGTGAGACAGAACACCCAAGCACACAAAGGGCTGCCGAAAACCAAGCAGTAAATGGCCTAGCAGGGGCAGAACCCAAGTAGCTTGTGGAAGGTGGCCCCAAGCCCCCTTGGGGCCCACCTGTTGTTACACTTACAGGGCACCTAGGGAAGGAAACCCTAGGCACATGCAGCCCGAGTACTGGAGAATTCCAGCTCACGCATCACCTAGAAGACAGTCATCACACTCTAGGTATAGTGCTGAAACAACCACCAGAGCCAGAGCACACGACCTCAGCCTCTAGCATCAGCCGAAGAACTGATGGTGGATGGCCGGCACGGTAGGTCTGGGGCTCCCCTTCCCCATCCCGGGGAGAGGGGAGCTGCGCAGACAGGGGCGCGGCGATGTGTGATGTTATGATCATTTGTTAGTTTCTTTTAGGGGAGTTCTATCCACTTGTATGGCTTGTGGTAGCAATTTTCACCAGAATAGGGGTTTGTTTTGGGACGCTTGCCTTTCTTGGTGCCTAACCCGGTCGATGGCAGACATAGAATGCTTCCAACCACACGGGGGTTTCTATAAACCAATGCTCCCCATGCCTCTCTGAGGGGCCAGGTTCTGGCTCGTGGTCCTCGGTAGGCCCATAGACCTCCATACACATGACTGATGCCAGAGTCTGACATTAGCAAATCCGCCTGGATAGCTCCGGGGAGCCAAAGGGGCTCCCCCAAAAATATTAATTTTAAAATACATTTTATTCAAATAATACTCATATTTTTCATAGAAAAACAATAAGGAATAAATGTAAACTGTAAGTAAAATAAATGAACATTTAACTGCACTTGACCTTTATTGAGGACTCTTGGTGGTGTATGGAAGATGGGGAGGAGGGGAAGAGGAGGACAGGTGTTAGTGTTTGGAAGGAGAATCCCCTTCCATTATAACATCAGGCAGTGATGACTTCTCTGGGGTACACACTCTCCTATGTTTTGCAGGCATACCACTAGCACCAGGTTGTGGCTCACTGCTTGCTTGTCTTACAAAGAATCTGTCTATCGACACTAGTTTTTCCCTACATTTTAACAATTTTTCTGGGGGGAGCCCCGTCGGCTCCCCGGAGCTATCCCAGGCTGATATGCTAATTTCAGACTTTGGCATCAGTCATGTGTATGGAGTTCTTAGGCCTACCGGGGACCACGGCCAGAACCGGGCCCCCTCAGAGAGGCAAGGGGAGCAATGGCCTATAGAAGCCCCCGTGTGGTTGGAAGCATTCTATGTCTGCCATCGACCGGGACAGGCACCCAGAAAGGTAAGCGCCCCAAAACAAACCCCTATTCTGGTTAAAATTGCTACCAAAATCCGAACTAGTGGATAGAACTCCCAAACAGAAAAACAAGCAAACTAGTGTGACGTCACACGTCACCGCGCCGCTGTCTGCGCAGCTCCCCCCTCCCCGGGAGGGGGAAGGTGGAGCCCCAGACCTCCCACGCCGGCTATCCACCCATCAGTTCTTCGGCTGATGCTATAGGCACCGGTTATGTGCTCCGGCTCCAGTGGTTGTTTCAGCACTGCACCTAGAGTGTGGTGTCTGTTTTCTAGGTGGTGCGCGAGCCGGGAGTGATTCTCCAGTACTCGGGCTGCATGCGCCTAGGGTTCCCTTCCCTAGGTGCCCTGTAAGTACTGCCCTTGGGACTTGGGGCCACCTTCCACAAGTTCCTTGGGGTCTGCCCCTGCTAGGCCGTTTACTGCTTGGTTTTCGGCCGCTCTTTGTGTGCTCGGGTGTTCTGTCTCCCTTGTTCGCCTTAGAGTAAGGGGCAGTTTTGCACTGGTGGGGCGCAGGGTACTGTGCAGCTTGTCTTTTCCCAATCATAGCGGCCGGCTCTGTTCCGCTTGGGTACGCTGTCCTCTTGCGGGGTTTTCTTTTTCTTTGTTTCTCTACCTGGTGGGGGGGTCTGCCTTCGTTCTTGCCCCTGGTGTCCCTTGTGTTCTGAGTTTTCTGGTGGTACCCCCTGCTAGGTCCCCGTGAGTGTACACGTCCCGGGGGTTCAGCTCTTAGAAAGTTGTTTGGTAGTTTTGGGTGCCGGTTAGCAGTACCCTGCCTGGGAATACCTGAGCGCGAGTCCTCTTATAGTAAACGCTCGGGACCCTGGGAAACCCCTGGGGGCGCGTGGGTCCGATGGATGTGACCCCAGAGCCCCCCCCTCGCTTCCAGCGAGTTTGAGGGTTGCTCACCCCTTGTCTCTGGGTGACTCTCTGTTTTGCCTCCGTCTGCTGCCTGTGGGGTCGGTGACACCTTCGACCCGGAGTCCTGCGAGTTTGTTGCTCGTTATGGCTCGGTTACCCAGTTGTGCTCAGCTGGTGCGGGCAGCAGAGGCGTTGCACTTGAGCCTTGGTGGTGGCAACGCTCTCGTGGTAACTCCCCGGGAGCCCCGGGGCTGCCCCGTTTTGGTTCTTGTTTTTCCCCTGGATTCCCCTTCCTGCCTGCATCCGGTTCCTTACCGTCTGTAGGTTCAGGGCGGGGTTTGGTGGTGTTGAGACTCGGGCAGTCTCGGGGAAATCCCCTACCGGGTAGTGACGGGGGCATTCGAGCCTGTTCCTCCAGCCGTGTTGTAAGAGTCTGCCAGTGGGCTCCCTTCCTTAGTGTTTTCACGGCTGTCCCGGTTTTCTGGTACGGCCGGGGCTTTAGGGGGACGGCTCGGCCCCGGGGCCTGTTGTGTGGGTTCCCGGGGCTGCGGAGGGGCTGACTTGGGGGGCCTTGGCCCCATAGGACCCCGTGGGGGTTTTTATCCCCCTCTCGGCGGGGCTTGTGGTTACGCGGAGTGGGGTTTTCCTCTCCACTCGCCGTACGTGCTGTTGGGCGTCGGCCCCTCCCCGGGCTCGGTTCCTTGGCCTTTGAGTCGGTTGGTTCCGTCCTGTGGGTGGATGTTTCCCCCCACCCCTTTTTTTTGGGACGGTGTTTTCGTCATGTTTCCCCGTTTTGGGGGTTCTACATGACTACTGGTCTCGGGTGCGCATGCGCCTTTGTGTGCCTTCGGGACTGGTTTTGGCTTCCGTGTTCTCGAGGGTTCGGGAAGGTTTTTCCTCCTTCCCGCGTTATTGGAACGTCTGTCGGCTCCTCGTCCTTGTTGCCGAGTTTGGGCTACTTGTAGCCCTGTTGGGCTCCTTGTGGTCCTGTTGTGCTCCTTGTAGCCCTGTTGGGCTACTTTTGGCCCGTTGGGCTCTTTCTGGGCCTGTTGGGCTACTTGTGGCCCTGTTGGGCTACTTGTGGCCCGGTTGCGTGCCTTTTTTGGGCTCTGTCTTCGCTTCTTTGGCCGGTTTTCTTGTTCCTGCTCACTCTTTTGGCTACTTTCTTGTGCAGTAGTCTTGGTTGCCGCCTTCCCGCAGGGTAGGTTGCGCGTTTTCGGCCAGCATGTCATGCGCGTGCGCCGCGGAGTTTGTTTTGGTCTGGGCGGTGTGTAGTGCCGGTGTTCGTCGTCTTTTTGCTCCAGTGCTTCGCCTTTCGCTCTTCTCCCTTGCCGCGGTATGTGCCCCTTTTCGCTCCGGGGGTGTCCTGGGTTCCAGTTGTGGGGAGGCCGCCGAGGTTTCCCCTGTGTCATGGGTGTGGGCCGCCTTCTTCGCCTCTTCCTTGCTCTCCTGCAGGTCCGGCTCTGGCTTCTTCACCTGGCGGTGCTCCCAGGTTCTTCTGGGCTCGATTGAGTCGTGACACGGTTGAGTCGTGTCACGTTTCTGCGGTCTGGCGTCTTTTGGCAGGGCGCTGGATGTGGTGTTATATGCCTGTCTTTCTTTAGGTCTCTTTGTACGACTGAGACCGTTCGCACACCAGTGTCGGTCCCCTTTTTTCACCCCTTCCTGTCCCACTCTTGTGCATGTCCATCCCATGCTAGGGTCATTCAGGGGTCCCACCTTTGTTAGTGTTATGTGGTGTGGGGGTTTGTGGTGTTGGTTCTGTACTCGCCTGGTAGGGCTCCTGGCTGTGCTTGCAAGGTTTATGCGCTCTGGCTTTTGGGTCCCGCCTATCTGGTAGAACTTGCGGGATAGTACCAGTGGAGTGCAGTGGTGCCATAGGCACACTCGGGGAACACTGTATATCCATCAGAGGTCTGCAGTTGTTACACGACCTCCTTGCGAGCATACGCCTTCTCGCTGGTACCTTATCTTGAGGTTAACTTGAGGTGCTTCCGGGGCTTAGCGTCCCCGCGGCCCGGTCATCGACCAGGCCTCCTGGACTGGTCATGCTGGCTGTTGGACATGGCTGCTCGCTGCCCGACGTATGAGTCACAGCCTGGTTGATCGGGTATCCTTGGAGGTGCTGATCCGGTTCTCTCTTGCACCAACCCGTCCCCGCATCTTTATTACGTCAATATTGACTTCTTCGTTCCGTGCATAGGTGCCATACTAAACATAATAGTTTCCCTTAAAAAACTTCGTGGAAAACACCGACCTTACCTGACCTACTTAGTAGGTTACAATAAGCATCTTATGGTTTCGTAATTACAATTGTTACTTAACCTATTATCGGTATGCCACTGAACTCTGTGAGGGGATTGCAAGTTATGCCCCTATGGTACGGTCTGTGGACTTTCGGGGCACACTAGCTTGCCTTCGACTTAGTTATGGCCCATCCTGGTTGTGGGGAGTCTGTGGGCCTGCAGGCCGCCCCATGCGTCTTCCTGGTGGGCCTCCCTTTGGCCGGTCTAGCCTGGCCTCGGGCCGGGCTTGGGGTGTACATGAGCTCCCGGTTCCCCATCCAGCCGGTTTTGAGCGGGGTTTCTCCGCCGTCGGTCGCCTGGTAGGCGGGTTCCTGGGCCTGCTGGGTTCTGTCGTGTCTCCGTGGGCCCTGTCTGGGGTCTATCTGCTCCGTTCTCTGCCTTTGCCGGAGCGAGTTGCTCTTTACCTGTGGCATGTTGCGGTGGTGTATACTCCCCTAGTTGTGCTTGCGGGGGTTGAGCTCTGGCTCTTTGGTCCCGCCTCTCAAACGTCAATCTTATAACAGGTGTACAGTTTCCTGAGCCTATTGGGCTCTATCATATCTACACTTGAAACTGTGTTTGGAGTCAGCCTCCACCACATCGCTTCCTAATGCATTCCATTTGTCAACCACTCTGACACTAAAGTTCTTTCTAATGTCTCTGTGGCTCATTTGGGCATTCGTTTCCACCTGCGTCCCCTAGTGCGTGTGCCCCTTGTGTTAAACAGCCTGTCTTTATCCACCAGGTTGTATGTTGCTACTACTGCGCGTGTGCATTAGTACCGTGTTTCGCAGTGGCGTGTCCTTACTCCTGGGGTTTTTTATGCTTCTGCTCTTTCGTCCTGCCTCACCCCAGTCGTTTTCCTGGCATCTCCTTTGGTCAGTTTTGCCTGCACTTGCTGCTATGTTGGGGGACGTGGTCGGTTTCCACCACTTCATTGTTTGTGTGTTCCCTTGTTTTCCTCCTCTGCCACAGGGGTGTTCTGCGTGTGTTCCTTGGCTTCTTGGGCTTTTTTCGGCCTGTGTCCTGTGGTGTGCTTCTTTGTCTCGGTCTGTTGCTGTTGCTCGTACCTCTTGGTTCGGGTACGGTTCTGGCGGCAACCCTTCCGCCTTCTTTGGTTTCCTTGCTTGCCCTGCCACTTGGTTTTTTGGGGTCTTGCGATGTCTCGCGTCGGACCCGTCATTGTTCTCCTGGCGGGTTTGCTTGCTTTGGGATTTGTCTGTTCGGCAGACGTTCCATCTCCTTGTACCACCTGAGTTCGGTGGTCGCGCCCGAGATCTTCTTGCGGCTCCGCCTTTTCCTGGGCTCGGAGGGGCCTTGTCGGGGCTGCTTCCGTCTGCCTCGTGGTCTCGCCTCCGGCTGGTGGTCGGTGTCCCACCTGCGTGTTTCTCTTGGCGGCAGTATGGGGTGTTTTGGCGGTCCTTCCTTTTCCTGTACCTTCTTAGGTGGTTCCTCTTGTTAGCGTCGGCCTGGTTTTTGGTGGGGGTTGGGGGCCGTCGTCGTGCCACATACTGTCGCCTCTCTTTTTGTGCGGCGCTGGCGGAGCCGCTTTGGCTTGCTTTCGGTCTTGCTTCTACACCGCTTAGTAAGCTGTCTTGTGCTTCGTTTCCCCTCCGGCCTGTTCGTGCGCCGCTTGCACCATCCTGGTTTCTGGTCAGCGTGCTCTGTCTCTCCTCGGTTGGTAGTGCCTCTTCGGTTCCGGTTTGTTTTTCGTCGGCTCTTTTCCTTTGGGCATTTGCCTCTGGGGGTCGGGTCGCTGTGTTTTCCTGCTCCTTTGGTTTTAGCGTTTTGGTTGTTTGGGTGGTGTCCGCCTCCCGGTTCCGTCCCTTTGATCTTCCTCTGTGGGTAGTTAGCTCCGGGGAGCCGACGGGGCTCCCCCCAGAAAACCAGCGTTGAATGTAATGAAACGCCATTTTCTGGGTGAGTCCCGGAGGCTCCCCGGCAACCCTCCCTCCCTCCGGTCGGCGGTTTTTCGCGTGTCTTGACATCCAGCCTCAGAACTGATGGGTGGATAGCCGGCGTGGGAGGTGGGGCTCCACCTTCCCCCTCCGGGGAGGGGGGGGAGCTGCGCAGACAGCGGCGCGGTGACGTGTGACGTCACACTAGTTTGCTTGTTTTCTGTTTGGGAGTTCTATCCACTAGTTCGGATTTTGGTAGCAATTTTAACCAGAATAGGGGTTGTTTTGGGGCGCTTACCTTTCTGGGTGCCTGTCCCGGTCGATGGCAGACATAGAATGCTTCCAACCACACGGGGGCTTCTATAGGCCATTGCTCCCCGTGCCTCTCTGAGGGGGCCCGGTTCTGGCCGTGGTCTCCGGTAGGCCTAAGAACTCCATACACATGACTGATGCCAAAGTCTGAAATTAGCATATCAGCCTGGGATAGCTCCGGGGAGCCTCCGGGACTCACCCAGAAAATGGCGTTTCATTACATTCAACGCTGGTTT
>WNGS01086566.1:0-13018 GCA_020271785.1 Procambarus virginalis
TGTGGCTGACAGCACGGTCGACATAAGCGTTAACAACACTCCTCTTGTACCTGTCTGGGCAGTCACTGTTGGCATTTAGGCACATTCCTATGTTTGTTTCCTTAGTGTAGACTGCAGTGTGGAAACCTCCGCTCCTTTCCATGACTGTTACATCTATAAAGGGTAGCTTCCCATCCTTCTCCATCTCGTAAGTGAAACGCAACACAGAATTCTGCTCAAACGCCTCTTTCAGCTCTGCAGATGTCTGACATCAGGTACCTGTGTAAAAATGTCGTCAACGTACCTGCAGTATATGGCCGGTTTCAAGTTCAAGTCGACTAAGACTTTTTCTCGATAGTACCCATGTAGAAGTTCGCAAACAGGACACCTAGGGGAGAACCCATGGCGACCCCATCTACTTGCTTATACATGTGCCCATCCGGGCTCAAGAAGGGTGCCTCCTTAGTACAAGCTTGGAGTAGTTTCCTCAACTCCAAGGACACTCTATTTCCTCTATTCCGAGGAAACTACTCCAAGCTTGTACTAAGGAGGCACCCTTCTTGAGTCAAATATTCTTGAATCAAATTGAATCAAATATTCTTATACTAACGCTTGAGCGAAAAAGCATTTACGATCAAATAATTCAAACTGTCAATAACGAGTTTGGAGAAATCTTTTTAGATGCGCCAGAAGGAACTGTAAAACCTTTATAATTAGATTGATTTTGACAGCATTTCGGTCCGAAAATGGCATAACTGTAGTTCTTGCATCGTCCGGAATAGCTGCGACATTGCGACCAGGTGGAACAACTACAACTTCGGCTTTGAAATATCCATTGAACATGCAATTCATTGAAACTCCCACGTGTAACATTTCCAAAGCATCCAACATGGGAAAAGTATGGCAGAACTGTAAACTTATTGTTTGGGATGAATGCACAAGGTCAAAAAAAAAAAAACGCTCGAGGCTCTTGATCAATCATTGCAAGATTTGCATGGAAACATCAGACTATTTGGGAACGCATTAATATTGCTTGCGGGAGATTTCATGCAAACATTACCTGTAATTCCTCAATTGATACCATCGGAAGAAAAAATGCTTGCCTCAAATTCTCTACTTTGAGGCGCCACGTAAAAATTATAAATTTAACTTCAAATATGCGTGTCTAACTGCAAAATGACTCATCAGCTGAGATATTCTCACATCAATTTCTATAAATTGGGAACGGAAACGTGGCAGTCACATACAAGTCCGTCGACACTGGTGGAAGCAGATGAAGCGGTTAATTACCACATGGATTTATTAATCGAAGCGTTAGTAACAAGACACCTGTGTGGATCTTGAATTATATCTTGCTCTGGTTAAGCCCCATTTAGATTATGCAGTTCAGTTTTGGTCGCCGTACTAGAGAATGGATATAAATTACTTGGACGTGTCTAGCGAAGGAGGGCAAAGTTAATTCCCCAAATTAGAAACCTGTCATATGAAGAGAGATTAACAAAACTTAAATTGCATTCACTGGAAAGGCAAAGAGTTAGGGGTGACATGATAGAGATTTACAAGTGGATAAATGGTCATTACAAAGAGGATATTAATCTATATAAATAAAAATTTAATAGTTCGTTTGTTCAAAATCTCTAATCTCCAAAAGTTCTTCACTGATTGCCTTGAAATTTTCACACAACGTTCCATTCGCATCCGAGCAAGTTTTTATATATCTACTAGCAGTACCCGCCACGCGTTGCTGTGGCTCAGTCTGGGTAAGTTGGAAAGAAAGAAAAGAGAAAGTGCACGTTTCTAATATGTTTAATTTTACAATGTTTGTAAATACAATGTTAATTTTGTTACAATGTGGGTATACAATATTTTTGTTGTTTCATTGTCTGTGGTGATATAGAGATTGTCTGGTTTGCCGACTCTAGAACACGCAACATATAATTGTCCATGAGAGAGGTAATCCGTGTTTAGATATAAACTGCACAGTTCTAAAGATTGGCCCTGAGCTTTGTTGATGGTGATTGCAAGCGCCAAACGAATTGGAAATTACAATCGCTTAAATTGAAATGGCATATCTGTTGGAATCATAGCAATGTGAGCAATGAGGACATCTTTACCTTTGAAAGATCCTGTCAAGATTGTTGCTTCTACGACGCCGCTGATTAACTTTTTTACTGCAAGCCGCGTGGCGTTGAAAACTTTTGTCTTGTTGATATTTCGCAACATGATAATTGCACGCCGATTTCCAATTGGTGTACGTGTGATGGTATCCCTGACAGTTCGAGTGAATTAAAAAATTCTGCTTGATAATTAACCGCTTCATCTGCTTCCTCAACAGTGTCGACGGACTTGTATGTGCCTGCCTCCTTTTGTATGTTAGACTGAATAATAGTGTTAAGTTCATGAGACGGATGCTTTGGAAATGTTGCACGTGGGAGTTTCAATGAATTGCATGTTCAATGACATTTTCAAAGCCGAAGTAGCAGTTCTTCCACCTGGTAGCAATGTCACAGCTATTCCGGACAATGCAAAAGCTAAGGCTATGCCATTTTGGGATCGAAATGCTGCCAGAATCAAGCTAATTAGGAACGTTTTACCAGTTCTTCCTGGAGCATCTAAGAAGATTTCTCCAAGCTCGTTATTGACTGTTTGAACTATTTGATTGTAAATACCTTTTCTCTCAAGCGTTAGATTAGGAATATTTGATTGCACATACGACAACAGATCACCCGTGTTATAACTTTGTTCACGACGCAATTCTACATCGAACGAAGCAACAGCAGATCGATTCGATGATGGCATTTCCAATTAATTGAGGATTTTGTTCGCGATGTCTAAGCACAAGTCTTCAATCATTATCAATGTTTCGTTTTAGATTTCTGTTGTGAAATCCATGTTCACATTTCAATTTTCCTTGCGTATTCGACGGACAATATCTTCAGCACGCGCGATTTATATTTCTTCCATAACTCTGTTGGAGATGAAGGAGAGCCGATGGTCAATATGATTGCAAACAATGCACGAATTTGATTTGGATGTGACGTGTTAGACGCGTCAATAATGCATACATCTTAGTATCGGTTGTTCTCCAATTAATTCAGAGCTTGACCTGCACTACGGAAAGTGGCATGTGTAACGCCGTTGACAAATCTCAATTGCTGGACGACGTTGATCCAGGCACATTTACCAACAGCATGCAAAGAAAGAAGCATTCATCTCGATTGTGATGCGCAGTGGATGTCTGCCTATCGTAGTTTATTTCAATATGCCAGGTTGTCCGTCGACTCGCTCTCCTCGTTTGCGTCGTACAAATGATTTTCTACTGGCATTCCACGTGTAATACGTAGGCACTTCAAAATACAGCAGTATTTTTGCAAACGCGTCATTTGACATAACGTGAAGAAAGCACTTAACGTTGTATCCGGTGGATTCATAGCTGTTTTTTGCACTTTTGCTGCTGTGAAATAAAAGTGTTTTCCATTTTCTTGTTTTCAAAACAAAACCAGAAAATACTAAAGAAATATTTCAATTCAAACGTAGATCAATCGACACAGCTTAATTTCTTCATCAATTGCACTGAAAAATAAGAACAGTTAAAAGACGAAATGAAAAACAATGAAAAAAGAAACAAATAAACTATACTCACGAAGTGAACACTATGGAAAACAACGCAGCTCAATTCGAACGCAACGTCACACAAAATAATTAAACCCAAATGAAAATCAATCATAATCTATGAAAAATCCATTTACCAATGAAATCGGAAACATTGAAATGAAATCGTAACGTATTTTGAATAGCGTGTGTTGCTCTTACGTGCAACAGATGGCGCTGTTTTGCCGAAAAAAACATGTTTTTACTAGTCACAGATGTGGCATCTAAATAGTAGGTATATAAAAACATGGACATATTCAGAATGGAACGATGTGTCAAAATTTCAAAGTAATCGAAGAAGAACTTTCGGAGATTACAGCGGTCTTTAAAAAAAAAAACATGTTTTTTCCTGTCATTGGTGAGGTATGTATATAGTAGGTATATAAAATACCATTCGTCTCTTCGAATGCAATGTTGTGTCAAAATTTCAAAGCAATCGGTAAAGAGGTTTCGAAGATTTCCCTCACATGTAAACCAAACGAAAAACACAGTTTTTAAAAAAAAGCATGTATTTTCCTTCACAGACGAGACATCTATATAGTATGTTGTGACGGTGTTCCCACCCTTCTAATTCTCCCACGCCTGCTGTAAGAGTCATGTCCACTATTCCCGAGCGTTCTCTTCATTGCAGGCATCAATTGAACATATGTGGGAGAGAACAGTATTCTCGATGAGCCGAGAAATTTGCGAAAATAGAACATTTTGGCCTGTGGGATAGGCCCTTTAGGGAGCCAATATGGTGCTGGCGAGTCTGTTCTCCCGCCAAAACTGTGTGACGTCAGTGGCGCCAGATTGGTCACCGTCAGCGACATGGCACTGGGAGCCAATGAAAACCAACTTTGGGAAAAGTGACGTCACATAGGCATGGGGAGTCCGGCCGTGTTGGCGCCGTGGTGATATCAGTCTTTCACAACACGTCCGAGAGGTAGGACGCGCGATCGGTCGTCCTGTCAGAGTGACGGATTTACCGAACTCCGGTGGATTTAAGCGTCTCCAGTTGTTGGCACGCACTCTGTGAGGTCTTCCTGCAACCCAGAAGTGGCTCAGATAAGGAATTGACAGAATATTGAGCAACAAGTGCTCAGGGACAGGTGTGTTGCAAGAAGTGGGCTGGGCATCGACGTGTGTCGTCATTGGCGGTTCACCAGTATAAGAGACAGCTTAGTGGCCGGGCCACCCACCGTGAGTGAACCGGGTTGACAGCCTTGTCAACCAGGTTGAACGTGTGATCGACGATCCTGTCAAGTTTGACAGTAACCCCACCTTCGTGGAACCCTACGAGTCAACAGTTGGATGCAAGCACGTCGAGAAGTCTTCCCAAATACCTAGCGATATATATAGACGACGAGGGAATTGACAGTGTTGTGAGCTTCAAGTGCTCTGAAGTCGGGTGCTGTGCGTGTGGAGCTTAAGCAGCATTGTCTGGGACGGCTGGTAACTTCACAGTGACTTCGTAGTGGTGAGAGGCAGTTACTCTGGGAGTACAGTGACAAGGACTAATTGGGAAACGTACGACGACCGCCGAGACGTAGGCTGGCTGCCGTAGTTGGGAGGAAAGTTGACGGCCAGGAGACCGACTTCAACCCTGCGACGTACTGTAGAGGAAGGAGCACGGACCTGCAGTGTACAGAAGCGGCGAGACGCGACATCCTAAGGCGTGGGGCTTGTGTTTCTGGATGGTGAACGAGGCGAGAGCCTGGACCAGGAGCTACAACCCAACTGTCATCCTAGGATAGGTGAAGTAGGTGTTTACAGTTACCCTCCCATTTCCCCTTTAGTTAGCTATATATTTTCTTGTCAGGATATTTTATATGTCGTGAGCAAGTCTCACTTGAGTTTAAGTCACAGAGAGCACAGTGTGCGGTGAGCCTGCCCAGAGCGCTCACAGTATCAGTTTACATATATATATCTATGTGTGGGTGTGTGCAAGCACCAAGATTCATCAGAGAATTTACTGTGACTATTATTAATTTACAGAGAGTATTATTATTATATATATATTGGTAGTAAACCAGATATTGGTGTGTTAATCTCTATAATCTATTGATATAAATGCCTGTGAATTGATCTCTATAATCTATTGATATAAATGCCTGTGGATTGATCTCTATAATCTATTGATATAAATGCCCGTGTGTTGATCTCTATAATCTATCGATATAAATGCCTGTGTGTTGATCTCTATGATCTATTGATATAAATGCCTGTGTATTGATCTTCATGATGTATATATATATATGCCTGAAATTTGATTACTGATTTATATATGACATGACTGTGTACTGAATAATATCATATACGTGAAGTGATTGCCAGTGATATCTCTGTGAGAGAAAGTATAGATATAAAGAAAAGTTCAGTGATCAAGTGAGTGCATTCACAGTAAATATTATTAAGAATAGAGTAATCTTTTGGTACGGTGAAAAGTCACTGTGAGAGTATTGTGAATAAGATGTTGATCGTGAGGCCAGTGAAATCATAAGTAAGCCATGTGAATGTTGAATAGTGTTTTGGAAAAAGTTAAATAAACGGGGATCGTGACAGAATTAGAAAACAAGTACTAGTCTGTTCCCACGATCGCGAGGGTCCCGGTCAGCTGAGTCTGACAGGTGACGCGTGGCGCTGCCGATGTTGCCATATCGGTGCGCTCTAGAATATTATGCTATGAATGGAGCAATTGTCATATATTAATCCTGATACATTGATGCATATATATTTCTCGTTGTCTTTTAAGTAAAATACCAAAACTCTTTGGTGTTTGATATCATCCCCTCCATTTATCTTGTGATCGTGTAATGAAGTAAAGTAGAGTGACCTGCCTGATACTATATTACTGGAATTTGCTCTTGCCACAATTACACCTGACCACTGCAGTGTTACTGGACATCTAAAAAAAACAGTTGGCGACCTTGAAGGCTGTGTAAGAGTTCGGTGTCGGGGCGGGCCACAGATTGAGGGAACGATCTGTGCCCCCACTCATCTTACAATTTAAAGGCCGGTTGTGAGACCGACTGGGGTTACTCTCCGAGGCCAGCAGTGGAGCCTAGAGGATCGAGGGAAGACCCGCCGAACGACGGTGAGTAAGGGTTATTGTAGGAGCAACCACCTGGAAAGGAGATCCAGTCTACTGTTGCTTTAACCCTTCTCTACGAGAACACCGTGAAACCCCGACATTGGCGACCTTGCCAGGATCACGAGCAATATCAAGGTGGTAATTGTGGTATTAGGTATCAGGCCTAAGTTTTCACTCGCAGTCACAAGTTGGAGGACAGGATGACAGCGGTCATGAGTTTTAGAAGTTCGGAGAGAGACCTTGCTAGAGCCCAGAAGTACATTGATACAGGGGATGATGAAATCTTGCAAGAGTGTACCCAGGAACAACTTTGGTTGATCGCTAAAATGTATGGTGTTAGGTTGAAGTCAGATAGGGCGTCTGGTAAACGAAAGGAAATCAGGGCAATAACACAAGTAGACAGAGTAAGCATGTTCTGCAAAACTCAAGACGAGAAGATTCTAGACACGTGCACTGTGAGGCAGATAAGTATGTTGGAAGACCATTTCGGCCTAAAGGGTAGGCATGGTAAGATAGAGGATAGACGCGACGCACTGCGGACTTGGTTAAGGAAACAAGAAGCAGAAAGAGAAGCACAGGCACAGCTGAAGCGCGAGGAAGCAGAGCGAGAAGCACAGCTGAAGCGCGAGGGAAGCAGAGCGAGAAGCACAGCTGCGCAGAGCAGAGAGAGAAGCACAGCTGAAGCGCGAGGAAGCAGAAAGAGAGGCACAGCTGCGCAGAGAAGAACGAGAAGCTCAGCTGAAGCGCGAAGAAGCACAGCTGCGTAGAGAAGAATCCGATAGGTTGGAAGAAATTTCAGTGGAAACCGATGATGCGCCAAGTGACGAAGGAATTAATGTAAACTCAAGTAGCAGCAGGGAAAGCAGCCTTGAGAGGCGCGAGGTGAAACCAAAATTGGAACCAGGAGACAATGAGGTGCAGCTGCAACGTGAAGAGAGGCAGGCTCGGCTTGAGCAAGAGAAAGCCAAAGCCGAGCAGGAGCGAGCTAAAGCTGAGCAAGAGAAAGCTAAAGCCGAACAAGAAAAGGCTAAAGCTGAACAGGAAAAATTTAAAGTTGAACAAGAGAGAGCCAAGGCCGAACAAGAAACGGCCAAGGCTGAACTGGCTAGGATAAAGATGGAGGCCGCTAAAGCAGAACAAGAGAGAATTAAGACGGCACGAAGGGAGAACAGATTGAAGAGTTTTAATAAATGGGCGGATAAACGTAAGTGCCCTAAAACTCAGAAGAGAAGGTCGGACGGATGGAGGACGGGACCGAGTTCTCCCAGGTCCTACCCCTCGAATGGAGACAGCAGAGGACAGAAGAGTGCTGTGGAACCGCCGAAGAAGTCACCGAGGGAGAGCTCAAGAGATCTTGTTATCGTCACGGCCGGAGAAGCTGAGCATGAGTCTTTGGAAGGCGCAAGAGAAGTCCGCGGAGGAGAAGGATCCGCTGTTTCAACTGCGGGTTAATAGGACACATGGCGCGCGAATGCAGACGTCCTAAGCAGCGGGGTTACGTTGCTTTTGTACGGGTAGAGGACCAGTTAGCCGAAGGAGTGCGGGATGGACCCGTACGTAGGAAGAAGGAGGCTAACCCATTCGTGCGTGAGGGAACTGTAAGGGTGGGGGACGCAGACCCCATCCCGGTAATGATGCTGAGAGATACTGGGGCGGAATTTACCCCGGTGAGCAGAACCCTTTTCCCTGAGTGTCACGAGGATACCTGTGTAGGTGAGGCAAGTGTGACCACTGTGGGAGGCCCAGTGCAGATGCCCCTACACCAGGTAACCCTGAGTTCGATTTATGGATGCCAAACCCTAGTAGTGGGGGTCTGTGCGACGATGCCCACGAGGGAGGCACAGGTCATTTTGGGAAATGACGCGTGTGGAGGACGTGTCCTCCCGAACCTCTTGAAGGACGAGGAGTGCTTGGAGCACTTCGAGAAGAAAGGCGAAGTGTTCAACGCCTATGGAGACGAGAAAGGAATCGCCAGGGAGGCGTTCCCTGTCTGTGCTATAGTTCCGAGGCAGTGCGACGGACGAGGAGAGCGTGGATCTGATAAGGCCGACGAGGAGACGTCCGCCGGCCTGGGAATGGATCACCTCGTCGTGGAACCCGGAGAGCGAGTGGAGGGCGAAGGCAGCCCAGATGGTGAGGTACAGGTGACCCTCACCGGTTCTCCAGGGATGGACCGCACTCGTCTCGAGGAGATGCAGCAGGCAGAATTCCCCAAGTTGATTTGTAAGGTCAAAGAAGGACGTATTGGTCCCGAGAAAGCTACTCACTTTACCAGGCAAGAAGGCATGTTCATAAGACAGTGTAAACCTGTAAGGATGGAGGTCGGGAAAGCCTCTTCAGGTACGAGAGATCAAGTAGCGTTGCCAGCCAAGTGCAGAGCGGCAGTGTTGAGTCCGTTGCACGCTGTTGGCTCTGCGGGTCACCTAGGGATGACCACGATGCGACGTTCAACGTCGAGAGAAGTGGCTGGGCAACTACAACATCTTTTCTCTTGGGTGAGGAGGCCCAGGGAAAATCAGGCTGACAGTGGAAATATGTTCCGGTCTGAGTGTGTCAGACGAACAATGATAAATTGGGGAGTGATGCGGATTCGGTCGTCGCCCTACCGATCGCAGTCGAAGGGGGCGGTCGGAAGATTCCACTCCACCTCAGAGACAACTCTGAGAATGTTCTGCGTAGAGCAGGAAGACGAGTGGGAAGAGACAGCGGGCCCTGTTTTGTTGGCCATTTGCAAAGCAGTGGCAGAACCGTTAAACTTCTCACAGTTCCAGCTGGTGAACGGACGTGAGGTGTGGAGCCCTCGGTCCGTAATAGGTAAGCAGTGGACGCCCAGGATGACCTTGAAGACGGTCTGCAGACACATGAGGAGTGTCACACATTGGCGGCTGCAATACTGGCTGGAAGCCAAGATTTTTAGTGGCACGGACAGCGTAGTCGCAGATGCGTTGTCCCGCATGCACTAACCAGACATGACTCTTATTTTAAGGGGAGGGGTATGTGACGGTGTTCCCCCCTTCTAATTCTCCCACGCCTGCTGTAAGAGTCATGTCCACTATTCCCGAGCGTTCTCTACATTGCAGGCATCAATTGAACATATGTGGGAGAGAACAGTATTCTCGAAGAGCCGAGAAATTTGCGAAAATAGAACATTTTGGCCTGTGGGATAGGCCCTTTAGGGAGCCAATATGGCGCTGGCGAGTCTGTTCTCCCGCCAAAACTGTGTGACGTCAGTGGCGCCAGATTGGTCACCGTCAGCGACATGGCACTGGGAGCCAATGAAAACCAACTTTGGGAAAAGTGACGTCACATAGGCATGGGGGTCCGGCCGTGTTGGCGCCGTGGCGATATCAGTCTTTCACGACACGTCCGAGAGGTAGGACGCGCGATCGGTCATCCTGTCAGAGTGACGGATTTACCGAACTCCGGTGGATTTAAGCGTCTCCAGTTGTTGGCACGCACTCTGTGAGGTCTTCCTGCAACCCAGAAGTGGCTCAGATAAGGAATTGACAGAATATTGAGCAACAAGTGCTCAGGGACAGGTGCGTTGCAAGAAGTGGGCCGGGCATCGACGTGTGTCGTCATTGGCGGTTCACCAGTATAAGAGACAGCTTAGTGGCCGGGCCACCCACCGTGAGTGAACCGGGTTGACAGCCTTGTCAACCAGGTTGAACGTGTGATCGACGATCCTGTCAAGTTTGACAGTAACCCCACCTTCGTGGAACCCTACGAGTCAACAGTTGGATGCAAGCACGTCGAGAAGTCTTCCCAAATACCTAGCGATATATCTAGACGACGAGGGAATTGACAGTGTTGTGAGCTTCAAGTGCTCTGAAGTCGGGTGCTGTGCGTGTGGAGCTTAAGCAGCATCGTCTGGGACGGCTGGTAACTTCACAGTGACTTCGTAGTGGTGAGAGGCAGTTACTCTGGGAGTACAGTGACAAGGACTAATTGGGAAACGTACGACGACCGCCGAGACGTAGGCTGGCTGCCGTAGTTGGGAGGAAAGTTGACGGCCAGGAGACCGACTTCAACCCTGCGACGTACTGTAGAGGAAGGAGCACGGACCTGCTGTGTACAGAAGCGGCGAGACGCGACATCCTAAGGCGTGGGGCTTGTGTTTCTGGATGGTGAACGAGGCGAGAGCCTGGACCAGGAGCTACAACCCAACTGTCATCCTAGGATAGGTGAAGTAGGTGTTTACAGTTACCCTCCCATTTCCCCTTTAGTTAGCTATATATTTTCTTGTCAGGATATTTTATATGTCGTGAGCAAGTCTCACTTGAGTTTAAGTCACAGAGAGCACAGTGTGTGGTGAGCCTGCCCAGAGCGCTCACAGTATCAGTTTACATATATATCTATGTGTGGGTGTGTGCAAGCACCAAGATTCATCAGAGAATTTACTGTGACTATTATTAATTTACAGTGAGTATTATTATTATATATATATATTGGTAGTAAACCAGATATTGGTGTGTTGATCTCTATAATCTATTGATATAAATGCCTGTGGATTGATCTCTATAATCTATTGATATAAATGCCTGTGGATTGATCTCTATAATCTATTGATATAAATGCCTGTGTTGATCTCTATAATCTATCGATATAAATGCCTGTGTGTTGATCTCTATGATCTATTGATATAAATGCCTGTGTATTGATCTTCATGATGTATATATATATATGCCTGAAATTTGATTACTGATTTATATATGACATGACTGTGTACTGAATAATATCATATACGTGAAGTGATTGCCAGTGATATCTCTGTGAGAGAAAGTATAGATATAAAGAAAAGTTCAGTGATCAAGTGAGTGCATTCACAGTAAATATTATTAAGAATAGAGTAATCTTTTGGTACGGTGAAAGTCACTGTGAGAGTATTGTGAATAAGATGTTGATCGTGAGGCCAGTGAAATCATAAGTAAGCCATGTGAATGTTGAATAGTGTTTTGGAAAAAGTTAAATAAACGGGGATCGTGACAGAATTAGAAAACAAGTACTAGTCTGTTCCCACGATCGCGAGGGTCCCGGTCAGCTGAGTCTGACAGGTGACGCGTGGCGCTGCCGATGTTGCCATATCGGTGCGCTCTAGAATATTATGCTATGAATGGAGCAATTGTCATATATTAATCCTGATACATTGATGCATATATATTTCTCGTTGTCTTTTAAGTAAAATACCAAAACTCTTTGGTGTTTGATATCATCCCCTCCATTTATCTTGTGACCGTGTAATGAAGTAAAGTAGAGTGACCTGCCTGATACTATATTACTGGAATTTGCTCTTGCCACAATTACACCTGACCACTGCAGTGTTACTGGACATCTAAAAAAACCAGTTGGCGACCTTGAAGGCTGTGTAAGAGTTCGGTGTCGGGGCGGGCCACAGATTGAGGGAACGATCTGTGCCCCCACTCATCTTACAATTTAAAGGCCGGTTGTGAGACCGACTGGGGTTACTCTCCGAGGCCAGCAGTGGAGCCTAGAGGATCGAGGGAAGACCCGCCGAACGACGGTGAGTAAGGGTTATTGTAGGAGCAACCACCTGGAAAGGAGATCCAGTCTACTGTTGCTTTAACCCTTCTCTACGAGAACACCGTGAAACCCCGACAATGTATATAAAACTCGCTCAGATGCGAATGGAACCTTGTGTGAAAATTTCAAAGCAATCAATGAAGAACTTTCGGAGATTAGCGATTTTGAACAAACTAACATTTCCATTTTTATTTGTATAGATAGTATGTGTTTTGCTCTTACATGCTGCAGAGGTTGCTGTTTTTCAAGAAATGCATAGTTTTACCTCTCACAGGTGTGGCAGCTATACTTATATTTACGAAATGAACGGTATGGTAAACAACACAGCTCAATTCCAACACGATGTCAAACAAAATAATTAAATAAAAATAAAATAAAACGAAATCTATAAAAATAAAGATTATCAATTCAATCGGAAACATTGAAATGGAATTCGTGACATATTTAGTATAGCATACATGTTGCTATTATTTGCAACACATGGCCCTGTTTTTCAAAAACGTATGTTTTTGTCTGTCACATGGGAGTCATCTATATAGTAGTTATATAAAAAGACGCGCATATTCGAATGCAACGTTGTGTCAAAATTTCAAAGCAATCGGTGAAGAACTTTAAAGGATTACAGCGTGTGTTGCTCTTACGTCCAACAAATGGCACTGTTTGTCCAAACAAGCATGTTTTTTCCTGTCACAGGTGAGGCATGTATATAGTTGATATTTAAAAAGAGGCGCCTATTCGAAGCAACGTTGTGTCAAAATTTCAAAGCAATCGGTA
>WNGS01086574.1:0-10858 GCA_020271785.1 Procambarus virginalis
TATTCCAGGCAGGCAAAATGTTTTGGCCGATGCCTTGTCAAGAAGTTTTGATGTACCATAAATGTATTTTTCTTTGGTGTAACATTTTTACTTCGGAAAAAATGCCATTGATCTTCAATCCATTGCATTTTTTTCTTGGAGGTGGAAGTGTTAATACCTCTATAAGCTACGTAATTAAATACATTTAATTTGTACTTATACATTAATTTGTATATAATTATATATATATATATATATATAATATATATATATATATATATATATATATATATAATGTCTTATTTTATCTGATTAATGTACATCTAAATATTCCTTACTTATATGTAAGATATATTGCCTGATTATATGTTGAATTAAGCCTAACTTTTCCACCCGTGGGAACGAGTAATTGCTCTTTGTTGTTTCACGCTTGATTTCGTGGGAAAGTGGTTTTATGTATGAACATCCGTAGGAAACATTGATGGGAAATGCTAAGTGTTTGAACATTGGGCGGCAACATTTCCGTGAGAACCTTTTAGTCCTATGAAGGGGGAGCGTTGCCTAAATTTTCCCTTGTTTATTTTATTTTAATTACTGCATGTATTAATAATTACCTTATTTTTGTTATGCATGTTATTCTGACCATTTACTAAGTTAGATTACTCTTTTTGATTAATCACATTATTTTGCTCCATGTAAGTTTAATTAAATAATGTTAGTTTGGCAGTTTTTCGCGGGGCAGAAGCAATGTTTTTACTCCCGCAGTTTTAGTAGCCAGTAACTCATCTGGGGCAGGAGAGCTAACATCGGTGGAGCTAAGTCTGTTATATTTATTTTGCCATATATATATATATTTTTTAAGGGAGACAATACGTTTCATTGTTTATATATATAATTTTGTCCATCTGTGTTTATGATAAAAATACTACTGATTATATTTTAAAATATATATTAATTTATATGTATATTTCTTGTCCTAAGGGATAAATACCTTATTTTTTTTGCTTGTGCCAATCATGTGGTTATACTGGTGACCCGCTCTATATTACAGCAATTCTATGACCCCTAGACAACAAGTTTCTTAATGCTGTACAGGGTTACGAGCCGTGACGAACGATCTGGTAACATTGGGTTTATGAGAGTACATAACATTAATTTGTTTGTTATTGTTCTAACAGCAGATTTTGCTGAGTGATGATGGGCTTGAGGAAGTTGCAGTGGTTGAACCTCATGCACAGACACTGTATGTAAGACTGATATTTGCACTGATATTGCAGGAGGATTGCCTCCACTGCCCACGGTACTGGGTGCATAATAAATGATCAACTAAGTATGCGAGTGACTAAAAAACATTCTAGCATTAATTTCCGTTCATCAGTTAATATCAGTCAGTTATAACAATTAAATTGAAGATGCAGTGACTCCCAGAGAGCCATCGTCTGCTTACTACGTGCGCAGTTTAGCTTAAACTGTGAATAGAATTAGTCTTTACAACCTTCCTTTCCTCTCCAACACTATTCCAGTTGTTCAAATTAACACAATAAATACTGAACAAACATTACTACATGTTCATAACTGACCTCTAACAAACTCGCCCTTAACATTGAAAAAAATTATAAAAGAGCGATGATTTTTTATTTTATTTATATATACAAGAGTTCTGACATTCCTGTACAACCACTAGCACACATAGCATTTTGGGCAGGTCCTTAAGTCTAATTTGCCCCGGAATACAACCCCCCAGACCGTTTAACAACCAGGTACCCAGTTACTACTGGGTGAACAGAGGCTACAGTCAGAGGGTGTTTACCACTGCACCACAGGGACTATGATACATAACTAAGAGAAACCTCTGGAGAACGTATACATCCACGATGGACATCATTGATTATGAGACATATAAAGGGCACAAAACTCAGCCTCCCAGGGAATCAGATCAGCCAAACGAAACTACGAAAGAAAACTTGACCAAAACATAAAGAAAGATCCCAAACCGTTCTGTGCATATATGAGAAGTAAAACCAAAACTAAGGACTTGGTAGGCCCCTTAAAGAAGACTAACCAAGTTATAATGGACTACAAACGGGCAGCAAACACTCTGAATATTTTACATCAGTGTTCACACTAAAAAAATTAGATGACATCCCATCACCCACACTAATATTTGAAGGAGGTGAAGAGAATGAATTTAGGGATACAGTATAATCATTACAAGCGACACAATCAGGAAGAACATTATACTCATTACAAGCGACACAATCAGGAAGAACATTATACTCATACATGCGACACAGTCAGGAAGAACATTATACTCATTACAAGCGACACAATCAGGAAGAACATTATACTCATTACAAGCGACACAATCAGGAAGAACATTATACTCATTACATGCGACACAATCAGGAGAACATTATACTCATTACATGCGACACAATCAGGAAGAACATTACTCATTACATGCGACACAATCAGGAAGAACTTATACCCATTACAAGCGACACAATCAGGAAGAACATTATACCCATTACAAGCGACACAATCAGGAAGAACATTATACCCATTACAAGCGACACAATCAGGAAGAACATTATACTCATTACATGCGACACAATCAGGAAGAACATTATACTCATTACATGCGACACAATCAGGAAGAACATTATACTCATTACATGCGACACAATCAGGAAGAACATTGATAAACCCAAAGATTCAAAAGCCTCAGGTGTGGACGGATATAAATTCGAAGTCGTAAAGAAACCGGCAAAGGAACTATACTTGCCACTGAAACTCCTTTTCAGAAAATCCCTGGACCAAGAATAGTTTCCCTGGATTGGAAATATGCAAATGTTGCCCCTATTTAAATAAAAAAAAAAAGGTAGAAAGAGTTCGGCAGAAAACTACCGTCCGGTCACCTTGACACCACACATCTGCAAGCTCACGGAGAGACTCCTAAGGGAGGGAATCATTCATCATCTTTCAGTGGTGAAAGATGCTAAATTTAAGATGCAAGATGCAGTGGTGAAAGATGCTAAGCCCTTCTTCGCGAGGATATTAGAAACTATAAGGCTAGCCGAGATCAACTCCAGCATGATTTGAATGGTCTCCGTGAGGAAACATTCGTCTCAAAACTGATGAAGCCATAAAAAAAAAACAAGAGGAAGCTCTCAGCAAAATGACTGCATGTATCAATACATTATCCGCCCAACATTCTATCTCCCAGGATGAACAAGATCAGCAAAAGTTGTTCGACTCTGTAGTTGTGTCGTCCCAAGATATTCCTGTGGAACGTGAAGGTGAAAAGTGTATTGAAATAGTTCATGCTCTCATAAAAGACGAATTGCGTGTCACTCTAAATAAAACGGACATTATTGTTGCCTACAGAGTAGGCAAAAGAATCCATCAGGACAAAACCAGAGAAAAATTCGCCTCAGGCTGGCTACCCAGTCCATAAAATCTAATCTTGTCCGGACAGCAGCAGCTTTCCCTACGAAAGAGGATCTACATCAACGAATGCTTGACTAGAAAAAGACAGCAACTCCTCCACCGCCTGCGTCAAATCCGTCATCAAAACCCAGCTGCGATTCATCAGCGCTTCGTTAGAGATGGCTTGATCAAAGTCAGAAAAACATCAACAGGTAAAATGTTTACAATTGCTAATGAGGATAACCTCAACACTTTCCTCTCCCAATGTGGTTTGTCTCACCTTATTATCACTCTCAATGAGTCAACATAAATAACCCCTTGTCACCTAGTGCGGGCTAGGTATCCTAATGTCTCTTTGTTACACTTTTTTAAATTAAATTTTAATTTAATTTATTAGTCATTTATTGGACTTAATTAATTGAGTACATTAATATTTTCTTTAGTTCTACTAATTATAGGATCATAACTAAACTATTTATAATTAATAATCATTAGATTAAACTTGCCTATGTTTATTAATCAACTTTTTCTTTGCTTTCATTTATTACCTAGGTTACCTAGCCTCGCCATACTCCCTTACTCCATTGTACCCCTGGCTTTGCCTGCCTCAAAATGCAAATTATTACTTACAGTGCACCTGAGAGTACTGTAAGCCCCTTGTAAGCTACCTCATTTTCTTTTTGTTCATTTTGTGTTTGTCTTGTATAGTCTTGTTTATATTTTTTTATTTCCCCCCTTTTATATCAAAATTTATTTTCTAATTGCCATTCTTGCCTTGTTTTCCTACAACCAGCCTTCTTATGCAAACAGTATAGACACAGAACTAAACCTCTTATCTACTATCTATGACAATCATCACTTTAATGATCAAAATTGCAGATATTTTACAGCACATGATGTAAACAATGTATTAACACATAATCACAATATCTCTGTAATCAACTTGAATGTAAGATCTCTAAGCAAACACTTCAATGATGTTAGTGCATTGATTCAAACTGTAACAACAAATTCTCTTTTTTTATACTTACTGAAACGTGGTTAAAAGAGGATACTACTCAACTTTTTAACATGCCTAACTACTCGGCAATTCACAACTGTCGACCAGTTCAGAGAGGTGGTGGTACTGCTCTTTACTACCACCAAGAACTAACATGCTTAAAAGTAATTAGAACTAGAGACTACTGTGGGGAGTATATCTTCGCCAGTTTCAGAGTCAAGGGTGCTGAGTCTGTCCTGACTGTGGGAGCAGTCTATAGAATTCCTAACACTGATGTGTCTGAATTCAACTCTAACCTTATAAATCTAATACTATCTAACAGACTGAACAAAAACCATCTAATTATGCAGGGGGACTTTAATATTGACTTTGCGAGCCTGATAACCCTCCTGCTGCTAGTTTCCTCAACTGTATGAATTCCTGCTTCCTCATACCCTTAATCACTAGACCTACTAGAATCACTGATAGTACGGCCACGGCTTTTGATCACATTTGGACCAACATAACCTCTCCGCTTACTTCAGGTATAATCACCGATAGCACTACAGACCATTACCCCACATTTCTCTTAACTAACATTAACAAACCACCTCTATAGACAAGGGAGATAAGCTTTAGGCTGCACAATGAATCTGCCATAGGCAATTTAATAGCTGCTGCTGCTAATGTCAACTGGGAGTCCGAATTAGATACCATAGGGGACATAAACTAGCAGTGCAATCATTTCTTCAAAAAACTCTCAGCCTTTATAACACCCACTGTCCTATGCTAACGAAACAAGTCACAACTAAAAGGCTAAACAATCCTTGGCTTACAAGGGAATACTTAAATCCATTAATACAAAACATGACCTTGAGAAGAAGTATAGGTTAGGAATCATCTCAAAAGAATTTATAAAGAATTACTCATCATTGCTATCTAAAATAATTAGAATAGCCAAAACTAAATACTACGAAGATAAATTACCCAAACAAAGGGCAACATTAGAAAAAACACGGAGCACAATTTCACAATATTGGGATCAAAGAAAAGTTAAATAACAAACCAATACTCCTGTCAAATAACGATGGTCAGCTTTCAGCCTCTGATACTGCTATTGAGTTCAATAGGTTCTTCTCTTCCATTGGGTCATCCCTTGCAAATGAATTCCATCTTCCAGTACTGATGTTCAGGACTATCTTACAGGTAAATATCCACAGTCTCTGTACCTAAAGCCTGCAAATTCCACTGACGTCAGTGAGATAATCCTTTCCCTTAAAACCAAGTCTAGTGCCCTTGATGAGATACCAACTTTAATTTACAAAAAAGCCTCCAGATCTTTAGCCCCTGCTATTGCATTGCTCTTCAACAAGTCACTTGAACTCCAAACCTTTCCAGATATTCTAAAGAAAGCGAGAGTAACCCCTGTCCACAAATGTGGTGATCTCACTGATGTAAACAACTTCAGGCCTATATCAATCCTGCCAAACGTGTAAAAAATATTTGAAAAACTAATCTACAAGCAGCTTTACTCTTATCTAGCCAAACACAATATACTTAGCTCGTGTCAATATGGCTTCAGACCCAAAAAAGCACTAACGATGCACTTTTAGTATGATTAACTTGATACATACAGCTCGTGATAAAATGAGTTCCCTGTTGGGTTATTTGTAGACCTGCGTAAGGCTTTTGACACTGTCAACTACCAAAACCTTCTTAAATTACATCATTATGGAGTCAGAGGACACTCCCTGCAATACCCTAAGTCTTACCTTACTGACAAGTCAGTATGTTTCTGTGAATAATACAATTTCTCCTACCCTACCATCAACATTGGTGTTCCTCAGGGCAGCATACTTGGCCCTCTCCTCTTTCTCATCTACATTAATGACCTTCCAAATGCCTCCCAACACCTCACACCAATTCTATTTGCTGACGACACAACCTTCATTTACTCCAGTCCTGACCCCTTGCTCTAAATGTCACAGTGAATACTGAGCTAAATAAAGTCCATCACTGGCTAACTGCAACAAACCACCCTTAACATTGACAAACTTTCTATATATTGTTGGCAATAAATCCTCAAATCAAATAAATCTCAGGATAAATAATACCCAAATTGTAAAAAATAGATGGCAAATTCCTTGGCGTTCTCATTGATCACAAGCTGAATTTCCAGGGACACATTCTAAATATTTCAAAAAAAGTTTCAAAAACTGTTGGCATTCTTTCTAAGATCAGATATTATGTACCTCGCCCTGCCCTGGTGACTCTCTATTACTCCCTCATCTATCCTTATCTCAACTATGGTATTTGTGCTTGGGTTCTACTACCCAAAATCATTTACGTCCTCTAATTACTCAACACAAAGCTGCTATTAGGACAATATCCAACTCTGGCCCCAGACATCACTCGGTACCCCTACTCGAATCTCTGAATATGTTAGATATCAAGTCACTGCACATCCTCTCATGTGTATTATATATATATATATAATATATATATAATATATATATATATATATTATATATATAATAATATATATATATATGTATATATTATATATATATATATATATATATATAATATATATATATATATAATATATATATATATAATGAATGAAAACTCACACCCCAGAAGCGACTCGAACCCATACTCCCAGGAGCAACGCAACTGGTATGTACAGGGACGCCTTAAACCACTTGACCATCACGACCGGACAAAAGGAAGTGTGATAGCCGAGGCTATATGAACCACTTCCCCGCCGGCACTTGGATGGTTATCTTGGGCATAGCATTTATCAAATCACCTCATTTTTGGGGGCAACACGTGAGGGAACACAAATGCGAACAAGCCTGAATGATCCCCAGGACTATATGCGAATGAAAACGTGGTTCATATAGCTCAGGCTATCACTTCCTTTTGTCCGGTCGTGATGGTCAAGTGGTTTAAGGCGTCCCTGTACATACCAGTTGCGTTGCTCCTGGGAGTATGGGTTCGAGTCACTTCTGGGGTGTGAGTTTTCATTCGCATAGTCCTGGGGACCATTCAGGCTTGTTCATATATATATATATATATATATATATAATATATATATAATATATATATATATTTTTATATATATAAATAAAACGCTAAACTGTAATGCCAATCCTGACCTTAAAAGCTTCATTGAAGGTTGTAACAGAACCATGAGCACCACACCAGAAACAATACCTTTTTGATATTCCAAGAGTACGACTTAATCAAACTGAAATGCTCTACAAATCAAGGGACCCAGAATGTGGAATGACCTCCCTGTAACCTACCTAGCTTATCCCTATAATGTCAACCATGTCTGTTATTTGTAAACAACGCTGTTTGTCGACCAAATTGTATTTATGCTTTTTCTGCCATTCCCCCCTTTTCTTATTTTAAATTTTCTCAACACATTTGATACTTTAATCTCAATTAGTATTAAGTTTTAGTCTTAGTGTTTTTCCTGCCCTAAAAGCTATGCGTAATAGTGGCCTAAGGCATTGTATGTACTAGCTCTATCTATAAATTCATCAATATTTGTATCAGTCCGTGTATGTATGTACTTTACCTAAAAAACATGAATTGGATTTTTTTTTTTAATTTGAATTTCTGTCACTCAACCGTTCCTGATACGCGAGTTGACTCAGCTCTGGAATGAGTTTTGTTACCGGTGTTGCACTTTCTCCAGAGAAGCTATGTCCTACTGAAGATGTGATCTCCATGCTTGAATACAGTAATCCAAATGGGGCGCACCAGAGATTTATACATTTAAATCACTATCTTTTTCCTTAAAGTCAAAGATACGCTTGATTATTCCAAGGGTTGTAGCTTTTTGACGGCTGCCCATAACTGCTGTACAACTTTGAGTGGTAGATCTTGACTCCGAGGTCTTTTCCTCATCAATCTGCTGTAATGTAATGTTAGTAATTTGTAGTTGTGGCGTGGATTGTTATGCCCCACATGCAAGGTCTTGCATTTGTCGATATTAACAAGCATTTGCCAGTCTTCTGACCATTTGTGGAGTTTTTGTAGATCTCTTTGTAAAGCTTCAACATTATAATTTCCCACTTTTCCATAGACTTTAGTATCATCTGCAAATTTGATAATGTGGTTTGTAATATTCTCACCTATGTCATTGATATATATGACAAAACGGTCGGCCCCAAAATGGACCCCTGTGGCACCCCACTTAGCACATTTCCCCAGTCAGATTCATTCCCATTTAGCACCGTTCTTTGTTTTATCCATTCTAATATTCTACTATTTATTTTGTGTGCCTGTAATTTCCTTGCCAGTCCTTAATGTGGTACCTTATCAAGGGCTTTACCTAACTCCACGATACTACATCCACCGGAAGTCTTTTGTCTGAGTAGCTTGTTACTGTTCCCAAACATGTGAGCAGGTTAATAAGGCAGGATCTATTGTCACCAACCCCATGTTGTGTCCATATTACAACATTGTTCACTGAAAGATGATGAATAATTCCCTCCCTTAGGATTCTCTGATATAAAGGGAATGAAATGATCATGTCTAGTACACAGAGATTGAACAACTGGGCAAGCACGACACAGACTGAGCTATTGGGTATTTATCTAGCCACTGAATACCTTAAGCTCAATGGTGGTGGAGTAATATTCTGTGACTCTAAAAGTGCTCTGCAGTCCTTAAATAACCCATCACAATGTATGTCTGAAGTAGCTTGTAATATTAATGGAATGTAATTTTTGCCAATTATAATAAATATTGTATAAAATTTGTGTGGATCCCATTCCATGTTGGAGATGGAAAACGTGACAATGTAGATCGATTGGCCAATGAGGCTTGCAGGAAAGCAAACACTGATTATAACTTTGACTATCTAATGCAATTATTAGAAACATACAAATTAGAAATCAATTCAGATTTAGAAGAACTAAGAATGGCCAGAGACCTGAAAGCTGCCGTATTAAACGCTATGCAACTTTGTAATAATTGGTATTTGTATGGTCAGCCACAGACAGGACCAGACAAGTGATGTAGTCATTGGTGTGAATCGCCTTGGCATAGACACATCTGGTTGATACCTGGTTGATGGGTTCTGGGAGTTCTTCTACTCCCAAGCCCGGCCCGAGGCCAGGCTTGACTTGTGAGAGTTTGGTCCACTAGGCTGTTGCTTGGAGCGGCCCGCAGGCCCACATACCCACCACAGCCGGCTGGTCCGGAACTCCTTGGAGGAATAAATCTAGTTTCCTCTTGAAGATGTCCACGGTTGTTCCGGCAATATTCTTATGCTTGCTGGGAGGACGTTGAACAACCGCGGACCTCTGATGTTTATACAGTGTTCTCTGATTGTGCCTATGGCACCCCTGCTCTTCACTGGTTCTATTCTGCATTTTCTTCCATATCGTTCACTCCAGTACGTTGTTATTTTACTGTGTAGATTTGGGACCTGGCCCTCCAGTCTTCCAGGTGTATATTATTTGATATCTCTCTCGTCTTCTTTCTAGTGAGTACATTTGGAGAGCTTTGAGACGATCCAATAATTTAGGTGCTTTATCGCGTCTATACGTGCTGTATATGTTCTCTGTATTCCCTCTATTTCGGCAATCTCCTGCTCTGAAGGGGGAAGTGAGTACTGAACAGTACTCAAGACGGGACAGCACAAGTGACTTGAAGAGTACAACCATTGTGATGGGATCCCTGGATTTGAAAGTTCTCGTAATCCATCCTATCATTTTTCTGGCTGTCGCAATATGCTTGGTTATGCTCCCTAAACGTTAGGTCGTCAGACATCATTATTCCCAAATCCTTTAAATGCTGTTTCCTACTATGGGCACATTTGATTGTGTTTGTACCCTGTATTATGTTTAAGGTCCTCATTTTTACCGTACCTGAGTACCTGGAATTTATCACTGTTAAACATCATATTATTTTCTGATGCCCAGTCGAAAACTTTATTGATATCAGCTTGAAGTTTTCAATGTCTTCAGCCGAGGTAATTTTCATACTGATTTTGTGTCATCTGCAAAGGATGATACGAAGCTGTGACTTGTATTTTTGTCTATATCTGATATGAGAATAAGGAAAGCAGCGGCGCAAGGACTGTACCCTGAGGTACAGAGCTTTTAACTGCACTTGGACTAGATTTTATATGGTTGACCGTTACTCGCTGAGTCCTGTTGACAGAAAACTGAGTATCCAGCGTCCTACTTACCGGTTATTCCATTGACTTCATTTTGTGTGCTATCACGCCATGGTCACATTTATCGAAAGCCTTTGCGAAGTCCGTGTATATCACATCAGCATCTGTTTTCTTCTACTGCCTCAGTGACTTTATCGTAGTGCTCAAGTAGCTGTGAGAGGCACGATCTTCCCGCTCGAAATCCATGTTGGCCTCACTAACCTGCCATCTGCAGGTTAGTGAGGCTGAGCCACTACCAGAATATTCAGATTGTAAACTCTTTGACAAAC
>WNGS01086574.1:11858-23093 GCA_020271785.1 Procambarus virginalis
CCATTCGACGACATCCTTACCGAGTGAACCCCGAAAGAGGAAATTCTACAAGCAAGAAGTGGACTATCTGCTCCAGCATAATTTAATTCGGCCAAGTCAGAGTACTTGGAGCTCTCCGTGTTTATTAGTGCCAAACCAGGAGGAACCTGGAGATTGTGTGTTGATTATCGGAAATTGAACAAACACACTACGTGGACGTTTTCCCTTACCTCTGTTAGAGGAATGTATTGAATCAATTGGACATGCTCAATATGTAAGTAAACTGGATTTGTCTAAGGGCTATTACCAAGATTCCATTGACTGATTACGCGAGGGAGGTTACTGCTTTTGTGACACCTGATGGTGCTTACGAATTTAACGTAATGCCTTTCGGGCTGAGAAAGGCCCACTGCTACTTTTCAGAGACTCATGAATTTCTTACTCAAGGATGTGCCAGATTGTAGGGCCTTCCTTGACGACATTGTTTTATACAGTAAGATTTGGTCAGATCATCTCTTAGGTCTTAAGAACTTGTTTACAGTGTTGCAAAGTGCTGAATTAACCATAAACCTGAATAAGTGTAGTTGGGCAAGGGTACTATAACCTATCTTGGACATGAATTAGGACAAGGTAAGATTATTCCATTACAAGATAAGATTCAAGCCATTGTGGACTACCCAGTGTTAACTAGTAGAAAAGGAGTCCAACGGTTTATTGGTATGTGTGCATACTATAGGCGTTATTGTAGAAATTTTTCAACAGTAGCTGATCCTTTGACAAATTTATTACGCAAGCATGTAAAATTTTAGTGGACACAAGATTGTCAGAATGCTTTCCAGAACCTAAAGGGCATATTGTCTACATCACCTGTTCTTGCTAGTCCTCAATTTGATAAACCTTTCATATTACACATTGATGCGTCAGATGTTGGTATAGGGGCTGGTTTTGATTCAAGTTGGTTTAGATATATATTGACATCCTGTGTATTATTATTCAAGAAAATTTAATGCAGCTCAGAAAAATTATTCGGTGGTAGAAAAGGAGGCGTTGGGTCTTATATTGTCAATTAAGAAGTTTGAAATTTATCTGTCCGGAAACAAAGTGTTAGTATTTACAGATCACAATCCCCTTATCTTTTATAAATATGATGAAAGTTAAGAACCAACGTATTTTGCGCTGGTCCTTATTTTTGCAAGAATTCAATGTTGAGATAAAGCATATTCCAGGCAGGCAAAATGTTTTGGCCGATGCCTGTCAAGAAGTTTTGATGTACCATAAATGTATTTTTCTTTGTGCTTAACATTTTTACTTCGGAAAAAAATGCCATTGATCTTCAATCCATTGCATTTTTTTCTTGGAGGTGGAAGTGTTAATACCTCTATAAGCTACGTAATTAAATACATTAATTTGTACTTATACATTAATTTGTACATATATATATATATATATATATATATATATATATATATATATATATATATATATATTATATATGTCTTATTTTATCTGATTATATGTACATCTAAATATTCCTTACTTATATGTAAGATATGTATTGCCTGATTATATGTTGAATTAAGCCTAACTTTTCCACCCGTGGGAACGAGTAATTGCTCTTGTTGTTTCACGCTTGATTCGTGGGAAAGTGGTTTTATGTATGAACATCCGTAGGAACATTGATGGGAATGCTAAGTGTTTGAACATTGGGCGGCAACATTTCCGTGAGAACCTTTTAGTCCTGATGAAGGGGGAGCGTTGCCTAAATTTTCCCTTGTTTATTTTATTTTAATTACTGCATGTATTAATAATTACCTTATTTTGTATGCATGTTATTCTGACCATTTACTAAGTTACTTTAAGATTACTCTTGTCACATTATTTTGCTCCATGTAAGTTTAATTAAATAATGTTAGTTTGGCAGTTTTTCGCGGGGCAGAAGCAATGTTTTTACTCCGCAGTTTTAGTAGCCAGTAACTCATCTGGGGCAGGAGAGCTAACATCGGTGGAGCTAAGTCTGTTATATATTATTTTGCCATATATATATATTTTTTAAGGGAGACAATACGTTTCATTGTTTTATATATATAATTTTGTCCATCTGTGTTTATGATAAAAATACTACTGATTATATTGTTTAAATATATATTAATTTATATGTATATTTCTTTGTCCTAAGGGATAAATACCTTATTTTTTTTGCTTGTGCCAATCATGTGGTTATACTGGTGACCCGCTCTATATTACAGCAATTCTATGACCCCTAGACAACAAGTTTCTTAATGCTGTACAGGGTTACGAGCCGTGACGAACGATCTGGTAACATTGGGTTTATGAGAGTACATAACATTAATTTGTTTGTTATTGTTCTAACAGCAGATTTTGCTGAGTGATGATGGGCTTGAGGAAGTTTGCAGTGGTTGAACCTCATGCACAGACACTGTATGTAAGACTGATATTTGCACTGATATTGCAGGAGGATTGCCTCCACTGCCCACGGTACTGGGTGCATAATAAATGATCAACTAAGTATGCGAGTGACTAAAAAACATTCTAGCATTAATTTCCGTTCATCAGTTAATATCAGTCAGTTATAACAATTAAATTGAAGATGCAGTGACTCCCAGAGAGCCATCGTCTGCCTTACTACGTGCGCAGTTTAGCTTAAACTGTGAATAGAATTAGTCTTTACAACCTTCCTTTCCTCTCCAACACTATTCCAGTTGTTCAAATTAACACAATAAATACTGAACAAACAATTACTACATGTTCATAACTGACCTCTAACAAACTCGCCCTTAACATTGAAAAAAATTATAAAAAGAGCGATGATTTTTTATTTTATTTATATATACAAGAGTTCTGACATTCCTGTACAACCACTAGCACACATAGCATTTTGGGCAGGTCCTTAAGTCTAATTTTGCCCCGGAATACAACCCCCCAGACCGTTTAACAACCAGGTACCCAGTTACTACTGGGTGAACAGAGGCTACAGTCAGAGGGTGTTTACCACTGCACCACAGGGACTATGATACATAACTAAGAGAAACCTCTGGAGAACGTATACATCCACGATGGACATCATTGATTATGAGACATATAAAAGGGCACAAAACTCAGCCTCCCAGGGAATCAGATCAGCCAAACGAAACTACGAAAGAAAACTTGACCAAAACATAAAGAAAGATCCCAAACCGTTCTGTGCATATATGAGAAGTAAAACCAAAACTAAGGACTTGGTAGGACCCTTTAAAGAAGACTAACCAAGTTATAATGGACTACAAACGGGCAGCAAACACTCTGAATATTTTACATCAGTGTTCACACTAAAAAAATTAGATGACATCCCATCACCCACACTAATATTTGAAGGAGGTGAAGAGAATGAATTTAGGGATACAGTATACTCATTACAAGCGACACAATCAGGAAGAACATTATACTCATTACAAGCGACACAATCAGGAAGAACATTATACTCATTACATGCGACACAGTCAGGAAGAACATTATACTCATTACAAGCGACACAATCAGGAAGAACATTATACTCATTACAAGCGACACAATCAGGAAGAACATTATACTCATTACATGCGACACAATCAGGAAGAACATTATACTCATTACATGCGACACAATCAGGAAGAACATTATACTCATTACATGCGACACAATCAGGAAGAACATTATACCCATTACAAGCGACACAATCAGGAAGAACATTATACCCATTACAAGCGACACAATCAGGAAGAACATTATACCCATTACAAGCGACACAATCAGGAAGAACATTATACTCATTACATGCGACACAATCAGGAAGAACATTATACTCATTACATGCGACACAATCAGGAAGAACATTATACTCATTACATGCGACACAATCAGGAAGAACATTGATAAACCCAAAGATTCAAAAGCCTCAGGTGTGGACGGATATAAATTCGAAGTCGTAAAGAAACCGGCAAAGGAACTATACTTGCCACTGAAACTCCTTTTCAGAAAATCCCTGGACCAAGGAATAGTTCCCCTGGATTGGAAATATGCAAATGTTGCCCCTATTTAAAATAAAAAAAAAAAGGTAGAAAGAGTTCGGCAGAAAACTACCGTCCGGTCACCTTGACACCACACATCTGCAAGCTCACGGAGAGACTCCTAAGGGAGGGAATCATTCATCATCTTTCAGTGGTGAAAGATGCTAAATTTAAGATGCAAGATGCAGTGGTGAAAGATGCTAAGCCCTTCTTCGCGAGGATATTAGAAACTATAAGGCTAGCCGAGATCAACTCCAGCATGATTTGAATGGTCTCCGTGAGGAAAACATTCGTCTCAAAACTGATGAAGCCATAAAAAAAAACAAGAGGAAGCTCTCAGCAAAATGACTGCATGTATCAATACATTATCCGCCCAACATTCTATCTCCCAGGATGAACAAGATCAGCAAAAGTTGTTCGACTCTGTAGTTGTGTCGTCCCAAGATATTCCTGTGGAACGTGAAGGTGAAAAGTGTATTGAAATAGTTCATGCTCTCATAAAAGACGAATTGCGTGTCACTCTAAATAAAACGGACATTATTGTTGCCTACAGAGTAGGCAAAAAGAATCCATCAGGACAAAACCAGAGAAAAATTCGCCTCAGGCTGGCTACCCAGTCCATAAAATCTAATCTTGTCCGGACAGCAGCAGCTTTCCCTACGAAAGAGGATCTACATCAACGAATGCTTGACTAGAAAAAGACAGCAACTCCTCCACCGCCTGCGTCAAATCCGTCATCAAAACCCAGCTGCGATTCATCAGCGCTTCGTTAGAGATGGCTTGATCAAAGTCAGAAAAACATCAACAGGTAAAATGTTTACAATTGCTAATGAGGATAACCTCAACACTTTCCTCTCCCAATGTGGTTTGTCTCACCTTATTATCACTCTCAATGAGTCAACATAAATAACCCCCTTGTCACCTAGTGCGGGCTAGGTATCCTAATGTCTCTTTGTTACACTTTTTTAAATTAAATTTTAATTTAATTTTTATTAGTCATTTATTGGACTTAATTAATTGAGTACATTAATATTTTCTTTAGTTCTTACTAATTATAGGATCATAACTAAACTATTTATAATTAATAATCATTAGATTAAACTTGCCTATGTTTATTAATCAACTTTTTCTTTGCTTTCATTTATTACCTAGGTTACCTAGCCTCGCCATACTCCCTTACTCCATTGTACCCCTGGCTTTGCCTGCCTCAAAATGCAAATTATTACTTACAGTGCACCTGAGAGTACCTGTAAGCCCCTTGTAAGCTACCTCATTTTTCTTTTTTGTTCATTTTGTGTTTGTCTTGTATAGTCTTGTTTATATTTTTATTATTTCCCCCCTTTTATATCAAAATTTTATTTTCTAATTGCCATTCTTGCCTTGTTTTCCTACAACCAGCCTTCTTATGCAAACAAGTATAGACACAGAACTAAACCTCTTATCTACTATCTATGACAATCATCACTTTAATGATCAAAATTGCAGATATTTTACAGCACATGATGTAAACAATGTATTAACACATAATCACAATATCTCTGTAATCAACTTGAATGTAAGATCTCTAAGCAAACACTTCAATGATGTTAGTGCATTGATTCAAACTGTTAACAACAAATTCTCTTTTATTATACTTACTGAAACGTGGTTAAAAGAGGATACTACTCAACTTTTTAACATGCCTAACTACTCGGCAATTCACAACTGTCGACCAGTTCAGAGAGGTGGTGGTACTGCTCTTTACTACCACCAAGAACTAACATGCTTAAAAGTAATTAGAACTAGAGACTACTGTGGGGAGTATATCTTCGCCAGTTTCAGAGTCAAGGGTGCTGAGTCTGTCCTGACTGTGGGAGCAGTCTATAGAATTCCTAACACTGATGTGTCTGAATTCAACTCTAACCTTATAAATCTAATACTATCTAACAGACTGAACAAAAACCATCTAATTATTGCAGGGGGACTTTAATATTGACTTATGCGAGCCTGATAACCCTCCTGCTGCTAGTTTCCTCAACTGTATGAATTCCTGCTTCCTCATACCCTTAATCACTAGACCTACTAGAATCACTGATAGTACGGCCACGGCTTTTGATCACATTTGGACCAACATAACCTCTCCGCTTACTTCAGGTATAATCACCGATAGCACTACAGACCATTACCCCACATTTCTCTTAACTAACATTAACAAACCACCTCTATAGACAAGGGAGATAAGCTTTAGGCTGCACAATGAATCTGCCATAGGCAATTTAATAGCTGCTGCTGCTAATGTCAACTGGGAGTCCGAATTAGATACCATAGGGGACATAAACCTAGCAGTGCAATCATTTCTTCAAAAAACTCTCAGCCTTTATAACACCCACTGTCCTATGCTAACGAAACAAGTCACAACTAAAAGGCTAAACAATCCTTGGCTTACGAAGGGAATACTTAAATCCATTAATACAAAACATGACCTTGAGAAGAAGTATAGGTTAGGAATCATCTCAAAAGAATTTATAAAGAATTACTCATCATTGCTATCTAAAATAATTAGAATAGCCAAAACTAAATACTACGAAGATAAATTTACCCAAACAAAGGGCAACATTAAGAAAACACGGAGCACAATTTCACAAATATTGGGATCAAAGAAAAGTTTAAATAACAAACCAATACTCCTGTCAAATAACGATGGTCAGCTTTCAGCCTCTGATACTGCTATTGAGTTCAATAGGTTCTTATCTTCCATTGGGTCATCCCTTGCAAATGATATTCCATCTTCCAGTACTGATGTTCAGGACTATCTTACAGGTAAATATCCACAGTCTCTGTACCTAAAGCCTGCAAATTCCACTGACGTCAGTGAGATAATCCTTTCCCTTAAAACCAAGTCTAGTGCCCTTGATGAGATACCAACTTTAATTTACAAAAAAGCCTCCAGATCTTTAGCCCCTGCTATTGCATTGCTCTTCAACAAGTCACTTGAACTCCAAACCTTTCCAGATATTCTAAAGAAAGCGAGAGTAACCCCTGTCCACAAATGTGGTGATCTCACTGATGTAAACAACTTCAGGCCTATATCAATCCTGCCAAACGTGTAAAAAATATTGAAAAACTAATCTACAAGCAGCTTTACTCTTATCTAGCCAAACACAATATACTTAGCTCGTGTCAATATGGCTTCAGACCCAAAAAAAGCACTAACGATGCACTTATTAGTATGATTAACTTGATACATACAGCTCGTGATAAAATGAGTTCCCTGTTGGGTTATTTGTAGACCTGCGTAAGGCTTTTGACACTGTCAACTACCAAAACCTTCTTAAATTACATCATTATGGAGTCAGAGGACACTCCCTGCAATACCTAAGTCTTACCTTACTGACAAGCTTCAGTATGTTTCTGTGAATAATACAATTTCTCCTACCCTACCCATCAACATTGGTGTTCCTCAGGGCAGCATACTTGGCCCTCTCCTCTTTCTCATCTACATTAATGACCTTCCAAATGCCTCCCAACACCTCACACCAATTCTATTTGCTGACGACACAACCTTCATTTACTCCAGTCCTGACCCCCTTGCTCTAAATGTCACAGTGAATACTGAGCTAAATAAAGTCCATCACTGGCTAACTGCCAACAAACCACCCTTAACATTGACAAAACTTTCTATATATTGTTTGGCAATAAATCCTCAAATCAAATAAATCTCAGGATAAATAATACCCAAATTTGTAAAAAAATAGATGGCAAATTCCTGGCGTTCTCATTGATCACAAGCTGAATTTCCAGGGACACATTCTAAATATTTCAAAAAAAGTTTCAAAAACTGTTGGCATTCTTTCTAAGATCAGATATTATGTACCTCGCCCTGCCCTGGTGACTCTCTATTACTCCCTCATCTATCCTTATCTCAACTATGGTATTTGTGCTTGGGGTTCTACTACCCAAAATCATTTACGTCCTCTAATTACTCAACACAAAGCTGCTATTAGGACAATATCCAACTCTGGCCCCAGACATCACTCGGTACCCCTACTCGAATCTCTGAATATGTTAGATATCAAGTCACTGCACATTCTCATGTGTATTATATATATATATATATATAGATATATATATATATATATATAATATATATATATATAATATATATATATATATATATATATATATATATATATATATATATATATATATATATATATATATATATATAAATATATATATATAATATATAGAATATATATATATCAAAGAAACCTATAACCCATCAGAGCAACGAAACCCAGGAGCAACGCAACTGGTATGTACAGGACGCCTTAAACCACTGACCATCACGACCGGACAAAAGGAAGTGATAGCCGAGGCTATATGAACCACTTCCCCGCCGGCACTTGGATGGTTATCTTGGGCATAGCATTTTATCAAATCACCTCATTTTTGGGGGCAACACGTGAGGAACACAAATGCGAACAAGCCTGAATGATCCCCAGGACTATATGCGAATGAAAACGTGGTTCATATAGCTCAGGCTATCACTTCCTTTTGTCCGGTCGTGATGGTCAAGTTTAAGGCGTCCCTGTACATACCAGTTGCGTTGCTCCTGGGAGTATGGGTTCGAGTCACTTCTGGGGTGTGAGTTTTCATTCGCATATAGTCCTGGGGACCATTCAGGCTTGTTCATATATATATATATATATATATATATATATATATATATATATATATATATATATTTATATATATAAATAAAACGCTAAACTGTAATGCCAATCCTGACCTTAAAAGCTTCATTGAAGGTTGTAACAGACCCATGAGCACCACACCAGAAACAAATACCTTTTTGATATTCCAAGAGTACGACTTAATCAAATGGAAATGCTCTACAAATCAAGGGACCCAGAATGTGGAATGACCTCCCTGTAACCTACCTAGCTTATCCCTATAATGTCAACCCATGTCTGTTATTTGTAAACAACGCTGTTTGTCGACCAAATTGTATTTATGCTGTTTTCTGCCATGTTCCCCCCTTTTCTTATTTTAATATTTCTCAACACATTTGATACTTTAATCTCAATTAGTATAAGTTTTAGTCTTAGTGTTTTTCCTGCCCTAAAAGCTATGCGTAATAGTGGCCTAAGGCATATGTACTAGCTCTATCTATAAATTCATCAATATTTGTATCAGTCCGTGTATGTATGTACTTTACCTAATAAACATTTGAATTGGATTTTTTTTTTAATTTGAATTTCTGTCACTCAACCGTTCCTGATACGCGAGTTGACTCAGCTCTGGAATGAGTTTTGTTACCCGGTGTTGCACTTTCTCCCGAGAAGCTATGTCCTACTGAAGATGTGATCTCCATGCTTGAATACGTAATCCAAATGGGGCGCACCAGAGATTTATACATTTAAATCACTATCTTTTTCCTTAAAGTCAAAGATACGCTTGATTATTCCAAGGGTTTGTAGCTTTTTGACGGCTGCCCATAACTGCTGTACAACTTTGAGTGGTAGATCTTGACTCGAGGTCTTTTCCCTCATCAATCTGCTGTAATGTAATGTTAGTAATTGGTAGTTGTGGCGTGGATTGTTATGCCCCACATGCAAGGTCTTGCATTTGTCGATATTAACAAGCATTTGCCAGTCTTCTGACCATTGTGGAGTTTTTGTAGATTCTTTGTAAAGCTTCAACATTATAATTTCCCACTTTTCCATAGACTTTAGTATCATCTGCAAATTTGATAATGTGGTTTGTAATATCTCACCTATGTCATTGATATATATGACAAAAAGGGTCGGCCCCAAAATGGACCCTGTGGCACCCCACTTAGCACATTCCCCAGTCAGATTCATTCCCATTTAGCACCGTTCTTTGTTTTATCCATTCTAATATTCTACTATTTATTTTGTGTGCCTGTAATTTCTTGCCAGTCCTTAATTGGTACCTTATCAAGGGCTTTACCTAACTCCACGATACTACATCCACCGGAAGTCTTTGGTCTGAGTAGCTTGTTACTGTTCCCAAACATGTGAGCAGGTTAATAAGGCAGGATCTATTGTCACCAACCCCATGTTGTGTCCATATTACAACATTGTTCACTGAAAGATGATGAATAATCCCTCCCTTAGGATTCTCTGATATAAAGGGAATGAAATGATCATGTCTAGTACACAGAGATTGAACAACTGGGCAAGCACGACACAGACTGAGCTATTGGGTATTTATCTAGCCACTGAATACTTAAGCTCAATGGTGGTGGAGTAATATTCTGTGACTCTAAAAGTGCTCTGCAGTCCTTAAATAACCCATCACAATGTATGTCTGAAGTAGCTTGTAATATTAAATGGAATGTAATTTTTGCCAATTATAATAAAATTGTATAAAATGTGTGGATCCCATTCCATGTTGGAGATGGAAAACGTGACAATGTAGATCGATTGGCCAATGAGGCTGCAGGAAAGCAAACACTGTTATAACTTTGACTATCTAATGCAATTATTAGAAACATACAAATTAAAGAAATCAATTCAGATTTAGAAGAACTAAGGAATGGCCAGAGACCTGAAAGCTGCAGTATTAAACGCTATGACAACTTTTGTAATAATTGGTATTTGTATGGTCAGCAGTAACCGGACCAGACAATGTGATGTAGTCATTGTGTGAATTCGCCTTGGCTATAGACACATCTGGTTGATACCTGGTTGATGGGTTCTGGGAGTTCTTCTACTCCCCAAGCCCGGCCCGAGGCCAGGCTTGACTTGTGAGAGTTTGGTCCACTAGGCTGTTGCTTGGAGCGGCCCGCAGGCCCACATACCCACCACAGCCCGGCTGGTCCGGAAACTCCTTGGAGGAATAAATCTAGTTTCCTCTTGAAGATGTCCACGGTTGTTCCGGCAATATTCTTATGCTCGCTGGGAGGACGTTGAACAACCGCGCTCCTGATGTTTATACAGTGTTCTCTGATTGTGCCTATGGCACCCTGCTCTTCACTGGTTCTATTCTGCATTTTCTTCCATATCGTTCACTCCAGTACGTTGTATTTTACTGTGTAGATTGGGACTGGCCCTCCAGTATCTTCCAGGTGTAATATTTGATATCTCTCTCGTCTTCTTTCTAGTGAGTACATGGAGAGTCTTGAGACGATCCCACTTAGGTGCTTTATCGCGTTATACGTGCTGTATATGTTCTCTGTATTCCCTCTATTTCGGCAATCTCTCCT
>WNGS01086574.1:40966-53461 GCA_020271785.1 Procambarus virginalis
TTCTAAAGATGATATCTCTATGCCTGGATATAGTAACCCAAGTAAGCACCTGAGAGTTATACAGTTGAAAATCCTCTTTTTTCCCTTTAAAGTCAAAGGTTGCTTTATTATTCCCAGGGTTTGGTTAGTTTTGTTTTATTGTAGCTCTCATTTGTTGTGCAACTTTCAGTGATTAGTGGATTCTGCCTCCAGATTCTATTCTTCAACAATCTGTTGCAAGGAAATGTTGTTAATTTGGTAGTTGTGGCGTGGGTTGTTATGCAAGGTCTTGCATTTTCCAATATGTAACAGCATTTGCCCCATTTGTGGTGTTCATGTAGCTCTCTTTGTAAGACTTCAATACTATTTTCACTTCTCACTTTACCAAAAAATCTGTAATCATCAGCAAATTTGATGATATGGTTTGTAATCCTAAGATTACATAATTATTATTAACATCTTTATTGACAAAATTAATTACAATTTTGCCTAATCTGAGGATTTCAATGAAGTCTTATTAAAGTGAGGATAATGCTGGTATTCACTGCCACACAGGACAGAGGGTCATACACAGACAATAAGTCTAAATTGTAGGCTGAAGCACATATATATATCATGGTTACAATCAATGTTTTAATGTATGAATATTAAAACACACTTACTATTGTACACTGCCACACAAGGGCAGGGATGGGTTCATAAGTGATGCAGCTTAGAAGTAATATAAATAAAATTGTTCTTCAGTCTTTATAATGGACAAGCAAATTTTGGATAAATTGTTAGGATGTCGTCCAGAACACCTGAGTCAATGAATAGTTACACAGTTGGTGGTACAAGAGGCCAGGAGGTCTAAATCTTTTACGGTTTCACATTCAACAATATAGTGTTCTAGTGAATGCATTAAAGGTTTCTCAAAGAGTTGCAATCTGAATATTCTGGTAGTGGCTCAGCCTCACTAACCTGCTAGATGTGTCTATAGCCAAGGCGAATTCACACAATGACTACATCACATTGCCTGGTCCGGCTACTATGCTGACCATACAAATACCAATTATTACAAAAGTGTCATAGCGTTTAATACTGCAGCTTTCAGGTCTCTGGCCATTCCTTAGTTCTTCTAAATCTGAATTGATTTCTTTAATTTGTATGTTCTAATAATTGCATTAGATAGTCAAAAGTTATAATCAGTGTTTGCTTTCCTGCAAGCCTCATTGGCCAATCGATCTACATTGTCACGTTTTCCATCTGCAACATGGAATGGGATCCACACAAATTTTACAATATTTATTATAATTGGCAAAAATTACATTCCATTTATATTACAAGCTACTTCAGACATACATTGTGATGGGTTATTTAAGGACTGCAGAGCACTTTTAGAGTCACAGAATATTACTCCACCACCATTGAGCTTAAGGTATTCAGTGGCTAGATAAATACCCAATAGCTCAGTCTGTGTCGTGCTTGCCCAGTTGTTCAATCTCTGTGTACTAGACATGATCATTTCATTCCCTTTATATACAGAGAATCCTAAGGGAGGGAATTATTCATCATCTTTCAGTGAACAATGTTGTAATATGGACACAACATGGGTTGGTGACAATAGATCCTGCCTTATTAACCTGCTCACATGTTTGGGAACAGTAACAGCTACTCAGACAAAAGACTTCCGGTGGATGTAGTATACGTGGAGTTAGGTAAAGCCCTTGATAAGGTACCACATTAAGGACTGGCAAGGAATTACAGGCACACAAAATAAATAGTAGAATACTAGAATGGATAAAACAAAGAAAACAAAGAACGGTGCTAAATGGGAATGAATCTGACTGGGGAAATGTGCTAAGTGGGGTGCCACAGGGGTCCATTTTTGGGCCGACCCTTTTGTCATATATATCAATGACATAGGTGAGAATATTACAAACCACATTATCAAATTTGCAGATGATACTAAAGTCTATGGAAAAGTGGGAAATTATAATGTTGAAGCTTTACAAAGAGATCTACAAGAACTCCACAAAGGTCAGAAGACTGGCAAATGCTTGTTAATATCGACAAATGCAAGACCTTGCATGTGGGGCATAACAATCCACGCCACAACTACCAAATTACTACATTACATTACAGCAGATTGATGAGGAAAAAGACCTCGGAGTCAAGATCTACCACTCAAGTTGTACAGCAGTTATGGGCAGCCGTCAAAAGCTACAAACCCTTGGAATAATCAAGCGTATCTTTGACTTTAAGGAAAAAGATAGTGATTTAATGTATAAATCTCTGGTGCGCCCATTTGGATTACTGTATTCAAGCATGGAGATCACATCTTCAGTAGGACATAGCTTCTCTGGAGAAAGTGCAACACCGGGTAACAAAACTCATCCAGAGCTGAGTCAACTCGCGTATCAGAACGGTTGAGTGACACAGAAATTCAAATTAAAAAAAAAATCCAATTCAAATGTTTATTTAGGTAAAGTACATACATACACGGGCTGATACAAATATTGATGAATTTATAGATAGAGCTAGTACATACAATGCCTTAGGCCACTATTACGCTTACAGGTACTCTCAGGTACACTGTAAGTAATAATTTGCATTTTGAGACACAGGCAAAGCAAGGGTACAATGGAGTAAGGGAGTATGGCGAGGCTAGGCAACCTAGGTAATAAATGAAAGCAAAGAAAAAGTTGATTAATAAACATAGGCAAGTTTAATCTAATGATTATTAATTATAAATAGTTTAGTTATGATCCTATAATTAGTAAGAACTAAAGAAATTATTAATGTACTCAATTAATTAAGTCCAATAAATGACTAATAAAAATTAAATTAAAATTTAATTTAAAAAAGTGTAACAAAGAGACATTAGGATACCTAGCCCGCACTAGGTGACAAGGGGGTTATTTATGTTGACTCATTGAGAGTGATAATAAGGTGAGACAAACCACATTGGTTGAGGAAAGTGTTGAGGTTATCCTCATTAGCAACTGTAAACATTTTACCTGTTGATGTTTTTCTGACTTTAATCACGCCATCTCTAACGAAGCGCTGATGAATCGTATCTGGGTTTTGATGACGGATTTGACGCAGGCGGTGGAGCTGCTGTCTTTTTCTAGTCAAGCACTCGTTGATGTAGATCCTCTTTCGTAGGGAAAGCTGCTGCTGTCCGGACAAGATTAGATTTTATGGATTGGGTAGCCAGCCTGAGGCGAATTTTTCGCTGGTTTTGTCCTGATAGATTCTTTTTGCCTACTCTGTAGGCAACAATAATGTCCGTTTTATTTAGAGTGACACGCAATTCGTCTTTTATGAGAGCATGAACTATTTCAATACACTTTTCACCTTCACGTTCCACAGGAATATCTTGGGACGACACAACTACAGAGTCGAACAACTTTTGCTGATCTTGTTCATCCTGGGAGATAGAATGTTGGGCGGATAATGTATTGATACATGCAGTCATTTTGCTGAGAACTTCCTCTTGTTTTTGTTTATGGCTTCATCAGTTTTGAGACGAATGTTTTCCTCACGGAGACCATTCAAATCATGCTGGAGTTGATCTCGGCTAGCCTTATAGTTTCTAATATCCTCGCGAAGAAGGGCTTAGCATCTTTCACCACTGCATCTTGCGTCTTAAATTTAGCATCTTTCACCACTGAAAGATGATGAATGATTCCCTCCCTTAGGAGTCTCTCCGTGAGCTTGCAGATGTGTGATGTCAAGGTGACCGGACGGTAGTTTTCTGCCGAACTCTTTCTACCCTTTTTTTTTTATTTTAAATAGGGGCAACATTTGCATATTTCCAATCCAGGGAAAACTATTCCTTGGTCCAGGGATTTTCTGAAAAGGAGTTTCAGTGGCAAGTATAGTTCCTTTGCCGGTTTCTTTACGACTTCGAATTTATATCCGTCCACACCTGAGGCTTTTGAATCTTTGGGTTTATCAATGTTCTTCCTGATTGTGTCGCATGTAATGAGTATAATGTTCTTCCTGATTGTGTCGCATGTAATGAGTATAATGTTCTTCCTGATTGTGTCGCATGTAATGAGTATAATGTTCTTCCTGATTGTGTCGCATGTAATGAGTATAATGTTCTTCCTGATTGTGTCGCATGTAATGAGTATAATGTTCTTCCTGATTGTGTCGCTTGTAATGAGTATAATGTTCTTCCTGATTGTGTCGCTTGTAATGAGTATAATGTTCTTCCTGATTGTGTCGCTTGTAATGAGTATAATGTTCTTCCTGATTGTGTCGCTTGTAATGAGTATAATGTTCTTCCTGATTGTGTCGCATGTAATGAGTATAATGTTCTTCCTGATTGTGTCGCTTGTAATGAGTATAATGTTCTTCCTGATTGCGTCGCTTGTCATGGGTATACAGTATCCCTAAATTCATTCTCTTCACCTCCTTCAAATATTAGTGTGGGTGATGGGATGTCATCTATTTTTTTTAGTGTGAACACTGATGTAAAATATTCAGAGTGTTTGCTGCCCGTTTGTAGTCCATTATAACTTGGTTAGTCTTCTTTAAAGGGTCCTACCAAGTCCTTAGTTTTGGTTTTACTTCTCATATATGCACAGAACGGTTTGGGATCTTTCTTTATGTTTTGGTCAAGTTTTCTTTCGTAGTTTCGTTTGGCTGATCTGATTCCCTGGGAGGCTGAGTTTTGTGCCCTTTTATATGTCTCATAATCAATGATGTCCATCGTGGATGTATACGTTCTCCAGAGGTTTCTCTTAGTTATGTATCACAGTCCCTGTGGTGCAGTGGTAAACACCCTCTGACTGTAGCCTCTGTTCACCCAGTAGTAACTGCGTACCTGGTTGTTAAACGGTCTGGGAGGTTGTATTCCGGGGCAAAATTAGACTTAAGGACCTGCCCAAAACGCTAAGCGTGCTAGTTAGTGGCTGTACAAGAATGTCAGAACTCTTGTATATAAAAATAAAATAAAAAATCAGCGCTCTTTTTATAATTTTTTTCAATATTAAGGGCGAGTTTGTTAGAGGTCAGTTATGAACATGTAGTAATTTTTTGTTCAGTATTTATTGTGTTAATTTGAACAACTGGAATAGTGTTGGAGAGGAAAGGAAGGTTGTAAAGACTAATTCTATTCACAGTTTAAGCTAAACTGCGCACGTAGTAAGGCAGACGATGGCTCTCTGGGAGTCACTGCATCTTCAATTTAATTGTTATAACTGACTGATATTAACTGATGAACGGAAATTAATGCTAGAATGTTTTTTAGTCACTCGCATACTTAGTTGATCATTTATTATGCACCCAATACCGTGGGCAGTGGAGGCAATCCTCCTGCAATATCAGTGCAAATATCAGTCTTACATACAGTGTCTGTGCATGAGGCTCAACCACTGCAAACTTCCTCAAGCCCATCATCACTCAGCAAAATCTGCTGTCAGAACAATAACAAACAAATTAATGTTATGTACTCTCATAAACCCAATGTATCTTCTTGTGTATATATATAAATAAATAAATAAATAAATAAATAAATAAATAAATTTTGTTATTGATAATGACATAACTTAGTAACTACATAACTAACTTTATATTTAAATGGCCACAGTTGCTATTATTGAAGCTTTAAATTGATAATGGCTGATGATAAAGTTGTGGCTGTGAGTGTTGCAGGTGACGACGGAGGGTGTGAGCAGGGCACAGGAGCAGCTGATGGAGCAGAGAGTCTGGTTCACCCTCCTGACCCGCGACGCCCACACCATCACCGCCATCGTCAAGCACCACAAGGTACTCTACATCATCCACTCTAATGAACCTATTAACCAGCTTGGGAAAGCAGCATTGTTCTGCTACTTTAGTCAACATCAGGGGCTACACAGCACGGGTCAAGAGCTAGGTACATAGGTTCATCTAAATATCCCATTGTCACAGAACGGTTAGTCTTCCATGGGGCCTACATCAAGCTAATACCCTGTAATACCAAACTTTGGGTTAACTATGAGGATATCCTGTAATATCCACCAGTGAATGAGTAGCAAAACTTTAGGCCTTTCATGTAATTTGGTCTAAAATAAATAAGTAATTATCAGAAGAAGGCACCAAGACGGGATGGCTATGTAGCACCTTCAAAAGTGCGAGATATTTAAAAGGCGCTAATGATGCCAAAATGAGAACAGAAGCACATAAGGCGAACAACATCAAAGACATCTAATTCACCAAGGATACTATCGAGGGACAGGTTACCACGAGGAACAGTCGGGAAGCAAGACACACGCTCGTCCTAAGGAACAATGCAGTTTGGACAATAAGGAGCAGGGCGGTGCTCCATTAAGTGCCTGCGAGTTAAGTGCGTATGGCCAATATGTAACCTTGCCAGAGCCATTTCCCACCGCCGGTTACGGTGGTAGGAAGAAGGCCATGGGTACACACTACTCTTAAGGGCACGCTGCTTGTTACTAATAACAGAGGACCAGAGATCCTGTTAACGGGCATGGATCGAGGAATGAATAACAGGATGAAAGTTGAAATAAGGAAGAAATAATTTCCTTTGTAAGAAATGGGACACGTGCGGATAGCCTCCTTCGCGGCAGCATCTGCACGCTCATTTAAGGAAACACCAATATGGCTGGGAACCCAGCAAATCTCAACTGTCTTAAATCTGCTGGAGATAAGAAACAGCCAATATTGAATTTCGGCGACCACAGGATGGAGCGCATTAAAAGACTCCAGAGCCATAAGGGCACTGCGAGAGTCAACTACAGTAACTAAGGAAGAATTACAGTGAGAAAGCAGTTGACGAAGATCAAACAAAATTGCATAAAGTTCAGCCGTTAAGATGCTAGTCTCCGGAGGCAGGCGACACATATAAGTGCAGTCAGGAAACACAACGGGGTAGCTTACACCATCAGCAGACTTAGACCCATCCGTGAAGACGGAGATAGAGTGGGAGTGCGAAGAAAAGTGAGCGAGGAAAAGGCGTTTCAAAACTGTAGGAGGGGTAAAAGCCTTCATACAGGTCAAGGTTCTACAAAACTTAGGAAGTGGAACCTTCCACTTGACAAGGACGGAATGACACGAGGAGAAACATTGGTAACACGAACTGAGAGAAAACTTTGCAAGCGAGACAACCATACAAAAAGGGGAAGGTGGTGAAAGGGAACAGGGCCCACAGGAGGGGTAATGGTCAAAATACTACATAAGCGAGAGTGAGGGTCTTCGAGGGACCGTGCAAAGTAGCGAAGACAGTAGTGATCACGGTGATCCTGTCTCTACAGGATGCCGGTCTCAACATACAGGTTCTGGGTAGGAGTCGAACGAAAGGCGCCAGAGCTAATACGAACCCCAGTAAGGTAAAGAGCATCAAGACGATGAAGGGTGGAGGGAGAAGTAGACGAATAAGCAGGAAAGCCATAATCGAGTTTAGATAGCACAAGAGAGAGAGGAGCATTTGCCTATCAGCTCTCCAGGAAGTATAGGACAAGACCTTAAATAATTTAAGGGCATTCAACTCGGAGATAGGAGATATGGGGTGAACAGGACAAGCTTGCGTCAAAGATTAACCCAGAAGTTTAGCAGAATCCTTATACAAAAGAGGATTACCATAAAGTGACAGAGGGGAGTCGAAGGACGATCTGCTTCCGAGTAGAGGTCATAGCACAAGTCTTAGCCAGAGAGAACTTGAAGCCATGATTGGTGGCCTAGGACGACATGGCATCAACCACAAGGTGAAGTCGCCGTTGGAGGAAAGGCGAGTCATCACCTTGACAGAAAGGGTTAGATCCTCAACATAAAGAGCGGAGAAAATGTCAGAAGGAAGGGAGGAAAGAAGACTTGAGAGCAATCAGGAAAAGAGTATTGCTAGGAATCCTACCTTGGGGCACACCTTCATATTGCCGAAAAGAGGCATAGAGAGCAGTACCAAGCTTCACTCTAAAGGAACGACGAGAGAGAAAACCCTGGAAAAAGAGAGGGAGATTACCATGATGGCCAAAAGAATGGAGTTGGGACAGAATATGATATCTCCAGGTGGTATCATATGCCTTTTTCAGGTCAAAATGGACTGCAACAACAGAGGCCTTCGCAGCAAAGGCAGTACGAAGATAAGCCTCCAAGTTCACGAGGACATCAGTCGTGCTGCAACACTTGCGAAAGCTAAATTGAGAAGGGGAGAGGTGGTGATAGCGTTTCAAGAACCACATCAGACAGACATTGACCATACACTCAAAGAGTTTGCAGACGGAACTCGTGAGAGCAATTGGGCGGAAGTCCGTAGGGGATGACCCTAGAGAACCAGGTTTCCAAATTGGAAGATCAATCGCCTCAAGCCAGTCCTCGGGGACTGATGACGACTCCCAGACACGGTTATAAACACGCAGTAAATTCTGAAACGTGCATGAAGGAAGATGGTGAAGCATCTCATAATAAATATCCTCCGAGCCCGCCGCCATAGAACTGCAGAGGGTAAGGGCAGACTGGAGTTCTGAGAGAGAAAGGATCGTTATAGAGAAGTCGAAGAGAATTGCAAAAATCTAAGGGAGAACATTCAAGAAGGGGCTTACGAGTAAGGAAAGAAGGAGGAAGATGAGAACCAGAGTTAATAGACGAAAAGTAAGAACTCAGTTCGGTCGCGACTGACTCCTGATGTACCACAATAAAACCACGGAGGTGAAGGGCTGGTGAGACAACTGGAGTAAACTTACCCGCTATCTTGCAGATTTTCTTCCAGATCAGAGGCAGAGGAATGTCAGACGTAATGGTGGAAACGAAAGATCTCCAACCCTCACGTTTAGCCATACAGATGGTTCTACAGGCCATCGCATTTGCATTACCCCCCAAAAAAAAATGAAACGGACGTCTTACGGCGACGGTGTTTCTTCCAGGCTGGAGGATGAATGCCATAACAAGGGGGTATTAAATATATAAAAAAATAAGTGGATCAAGGGTGTGTCAATGAATAAATAGATCAAGGGGTATCAATGAATAAATGGATCAGGGGGTATTAGTAGGGTCATTGGATGCTGTGTCTGCGTTGGCTCTGAGTCTTGAAATGGGTAGAATGTAATTATGTGTTAACTGGTTGTTGATTGCTGGTCTGGACTTCTTAATATGTAGTGCCTCGCTGATGTCCAATCTCTTGCTGTCCTTATATCTGTCGATTATTTCAGTGTTGCTTGTCAAGATGTCTCTGGTGATGATCTGGTTGTGGGTGGAGATTACATGTTCCTTGATAGAGCCCTGTTGTTTGTGCATTGTTAATCGCCTAGAGAGAGACGTTGTTGTCTTGCCTATATACTAAGATCGTTGGGGCTGGCAGTCCCCAAGTGGGCATGTGAAGGCATAGATGACGTTTGTCTCTCTTAAGGCGCTTTTCTTGGTGTCTGGATAGTTTTTCATAAGCAAGTTTGTGGTCTTCTTGTTTTTGTAGTAAATTGTTAGTTGCATCTTCTGATTGGTGTCTGTGGGGATAACGTTCCTTTCAATAATATCTTTCAGGACTCTTTACTCGGTTTTATAGGCCATGGAAAAGAAGTTCCTGTAAAACAATCTAATAGGAGGTACAGGTGTTGTGTTGTTAGTTTCTTCAGAGGTTGCTTGGCGTGTCACCTTCCTTTCAATGACATCTTCAACATAACCATTAGGGAAGCCATTATTGACTAGGATCTGCCTTACTCTACAGAGTTCATCGTCGACCTGCTTCCAACATGATATGTCTATATTGTGGATTGAGGCAGCAAGGCTGAGGGCCACATTAATTCGGAGGGCATGTGGTTTGAGATGTGTACCGTTGCCTACATTGGGGTTGTTAACAGGAAATCCCCGGCATGTGGAGCTGCTACTGCTATGAGGCGAGCAATATCGTGTTGTGTTGTTTCAGCACCCAGACAATCTGCAGCAACTTGGTCTACAATGGGGCTGTCCCAGCTAGATTGCTTGTGGGCTTTTGAGGAAGGTAGTTGAGGTGATGGGTTTGCACTAGAGGCCCACTCTGTGGCACAGTATATAAAATTGGAATCGTCTATACCTGCCAGCTGAAGTAAGTCGGCAGGTAGAATTTCCTTCACAAGGTCGTCGGATGCTGACCACTGTAGGTCATTGAGAGAGAGAGAGAGGGTTCTTTTTTAATTGATTTCAGTAACAGGTCATACTCACCTAGTTCATGGCTACTGTAGTGTTGCTGTGGCTACACTACACTGTGTGTGGCTACTGCAGGATGGTGAACACCTCAGAAAGTAGGTTAACCTGGGGGAAGGGACAGACATCTGTTGATGAGATAGAGTGCATCATGAGCATCAATATCCTCAATCCTCCATCCATCCTCTTAAGGTTGGTAATTTTCTTATCAAGGACCTTATCGATGGCTTTCAACTCCAGGGGGTTGGGGCTCCTAGGAGTCTGCTGTCTTCAGGTTTAGTTATATAGATATTTGGCAGAAGACCCTCTATTCTCTCTATGATGCCCTGGATGGAACATATTATTTCACACTTAGAAGGGTTCAGGGTGTAGCCGAAAATTGCACCTTGCTCCTGGATTTTTCTGATGTCCTCAAGGAAGGAGTCTAGGGAGCCAGCTAGGGTACCATCATCCAAGAACCAGATGTTAAGCTCGCTGGACACGACTTCTGAGACTTGTTTGATGACTAAGCAGAAAAGTAGAGGAGCAAGGAGGTCACCCTGTTGGACGCCTTAGGGCGAGTCAGTTTCATATTCGCCAAAAGTAGCTTTAGATCCACACTGTAGCATGAATGTACAAAAGGGTAGAGAGAAGGGAAATGATGATGAACTGCATGAAGTATGGCATCCCTCCGCACCAAACTGAAGGCATTTTTGAAATCTAACTTCATCAGGGGCCTTATATATATATATATATATATATTATATATATATATATATATATATATATATATATATATATATATATATATATTTACATACAGGTTAGGTATATATATATATATATGTATATATATATATATATATATATATATATATATATATATATATATATATATATATACAACCTCGACATATATATATATATATATATATATATATATATATATATATATATATATATATATATATATACCTCAACATATATATATCAACCTCGATATATATATACAACTCGACAACCTATGATAACCATCTTTGTAACCTATATGTAACTCCTTTTTTGTAACAAAGTTCAAATAAAGCAAATATATATGTGTATATACAAAAGAATGGGCGTGGTAGGAGAAGATAATATTAGTGTTCAGTGAGACACCACAAGGTCTCCTCTGAATACTTTTTATTTTCTTCTCCGAGGCTATGGGTCCCCACATTTGGCACCAGAGGTGGTACCCTCACAAACTTTTATATATATATATATGTCGTACCTAGTAGCCAGAACTCACTTTTTGGCCTACTATGCAAGGCCCGATTTGCCTAATAAGCCAAGTTTTCCTGAATTAATATATTTTCTCAATTTTTTTTCTTATGAAAGATAAAGCTACCCATTTCTTATGTATGAGGTCAATTTTTTTTCATTGGATTTAAAATTAACGTAGATATATGACCGAACCTAACCAACCCTACCTAACCTAACTAACCTATCTTTATAATTAGGTTTAGGTTAGGTAGCCGAAAAGTTAGGTTAGTTAGGTTAGTAGGTAGGTAGTCGAAAAACAATTAATTCATGAAAACTCGGCCTATTAGGCAATCGGGCCTTGCATAGTAGGCTGACAAGTGCGTTCCCTATTTGCTTAATAGGCCAAGTTTTCATGAATTAATTGTTTTTCGACTACCTAACCTACCTAACCTAACCTAACCTAACTTTTTCGGCTACCTAACTTAACCTAACCTATAAAGATAGGTTAGGTTAGGTTAGGTAGGGTTGGTTAGGTTCGGTCATATATCTACGTTAATTTTAACTCCAATGAAAAAAATTTGACCTCATACATAATGAAATGGGTAGCTTTATCTTTTCATAAGAAAAAAATTAGAGAAAATATATTAATTCAGGAAAACTTGGATTATTAGGCAAATCAGGGCTTGCATAGTAGGCCAAAAAGTGAGTTCTGGCTACTAGGTACGACATATATATATATATATATATATATATATATATATATATATATATATATATATATATATATATATATATATATGTCGTACCTAGTAGCCAGAACGCACTTCTCAGCCTACCCTACTATGCAAGGCCCGATTTGCCTAATAAGCCAAGTTTTCATGAATTAATTATTTTTCGACAACCTAACCTACCTAACCTAACCTAACCTAACCTTGCCGGCTACCTAACCTAACCTAGCCTATAAAGATAGGTTAGGTTAGGTTAGGTAGGGTTGGTTAGGTTCGGTCATATATCTACGTTAATTTTAACTCCAATAAAAAAAAATTGACCTCATACATAATGAAACGGGTAGTTTTATCATTTCATAAGAAAAAAAATTAGTGAAATATATTAATTCATGAAAACTTGGCTTATTAGGCAAATCGGGCCTTGCATAGTAGGCTCAGAAGTGCGTTCTGGCTACTAGGTACGACA
>WNGS01086574.1:55986-101046 GCA_020271785.1 Procambarus virginalis
ATATATATATATATATATATATATATATATATATATATATGTCGTACCTAGTAGCCAGAACGCACTTCTCAGCCTACTATGCAAGGCTCGATTTGCCTAATAAGCCAAGTTTTCATGAATTAATTGTTTTTCGACTACCTAACCTACCTAACCAAACCTAACCTAACTTTTTCGGCTACCTAACCTAACCTAACCTATAAAGATAGGTTAGGTTAGGTTAGGTAGGGTTGGTTAGGTTCGGTCATGTAACTACGTTAACTTTAACTCCAATAAAAAAAAATTTACCTCATACATAATGAAATGGGTAGCTTTATCATTTCATAAGAAAAAATTAGTGAAAATATATTAATTAATAAAAACTTGGCTTATTAGGCAAATCGGGCCTTGCATAGTAGGCCAAGAAGTGCGTTCTGGCTACTAGGTACGACATATATATATATATATATATATATATATATATATAATATATATATATATATATATATATATATAATATTTGTATATTTTGGAAACAGTCTTTCTTGTAAACATATGTTGTTGATTATGACCGAAAGGGCTATCTTGAGATGATTTCGGGGCTTTTTAGTGTCCCCACGGCCCGGTCCTTGACCAGGCCTCCACCCCCAGGAAGCAGCCCGTGACAGCTGACTAACACCCAGGTACCTATTTTACTGCTAGGTAACAGGGGCATAGGGTGAAAGAAACTCTGCCCATTGTTTCTCGCCAGCGCCTGGGATCGAACCCAGGACCACAGGATCACAAGTCCAGTGTGCTGTCCGCTCGGCCGACCTAAGAATTCTTGGGTAAGATTCTTACCCAAGAATCGGGTAAGAATCGACTGGGTAAGAATCTTCATAGAAGATTCTAACATGAATCTTCTCAATGTTTTTTATGTTTTTCTTCACTGTCGAGGGTAATTGAAAAAATAACTCTCCAAAGTTCATTTTCACACATTATTTTTGGTCTGATGCCTAGAAGCGTTTCAGAAGACACTTCTTACATTTTCAAAGAAACTTTTACATACTCTGTTAATGCTTATACTCATTTTTGGGGTGAGGTGATTGGACATGAATCAACAGGTACATTGCGTGTTTTATCTTCTTGCTTCTGCATTGGTTCGGGGTTTTGAAGTGGGTAGAATGTAATTATGTGTTAATTGGTTGTTGATTGACTTTTTGATGTGTAGGGCCTCGCTGATGTCCAGTCTCCTGTTGTCGTTGTATCCGTCGGTAATTTCTGTGCTGCTTGTTACGATTTCTCTGGTGATGGTCTGGTTGTGTGAGGAGATTATATGCGCCTTGATGGAGCTCTGTTGTTTGTGCATTGTTGACCGCCTAGAGAGAGAGAGACATTGTTGTCTTGCCAATATACTGAGATCTTTGGGGCTGACAGTCCCCAAGTGGGCATGTGAAGGCATAGACGACGTTAGTCTCTCTTAAGGCGTTTTGCTTGATGTCTGTCTACTTCATAAGTAGACTGGCGGTCTTCTTCTTTTTGTCATATATTGTTAATTGTATCTTCTGATTGGCGTCTGTGGGGATAACGTTCTTATCATTAATATATTTAATATATTTCAAGACTCTTTCCTCCATTTTGTAAGCCGTTGAAAAGAAGTTCATGTAACACAGTCTGACAGGAGGTAGGGAGTTGTGCTGGGAAGTGGTGGTGGATGGTTGTGTGGGAGGTTAAAGAGAGTAACACTACTCATCACAGGTGTTCACTACTCATCACAGGTGTTCACTACTCATCACAGGTGTTCACTACTCATCACAAGTGTTCACTACTCATCACAGGTGTTCACTACTCATCACAGGTGTTCACTACTCATCACAGGTGTTCACTACTCATCACAAGTGTTCACTACTCATCACAGGTGTTCACTACTTATCACAGGTGTTCACTACTCATCACAGGTGTTCACTACTCATCACAAGTGTTCACTACTCATCACAGGTGTTCACTACTCATCACAGGTGTTCACTACTCATCACAGGTGTTCACTACTCATCACAAGTGTTCACTACTCATCACAGGTGTTCACTACTCATCACAGGTGTTCACTACTCATCACAGGTGTTCACTACTCATCACAGGTGTTCACTACTCATCACAGGTGTTCACTACTCATCACAGGTGTTCACTACTCATCACAGGTGTTCACTACTCATCACAGGTGTTCACTACTCATCACTAGTGTTCACTACTCATCACAGGTGTTCACTACTCATCACAAGTGTTCACTACTCATCACAGGTGTTCACTACTCATCACAGGTGTTCACTACTCATCACAGGTGTTCACTACTCATCACAAGTGTTCACTACTCATCACAGGTGTTCACTACTCATCACAGGTGTTCACTACTCATCACAGGTGTTCACTACTCATCACAGGTGTTCACTACTCATCACAGGTGTTCACTACTCATCACAAGTGTTCACTACTCATCACAGGTGTTCACTACTCATCACAGGTGTTCACTACTCATCACAGGTGTTCACTACTCATCACAAGTGTTCACTACTCATCACTAGTGTTCACTACTCATCACAGGTGTTCACTACTCATCACTAGTGTTCACTACTCATCACTAGTGTTCACTACTCATCACAAGTGTTCACTACTCATCACTAGTGTTCACTACTCATCACAGGTGTTCACTACTCATCACAGGTGTTCACTACTCATCACAAGTGTTCACTACTCATCACTAGTGTTCACTACTCATCACAGGTGTTCACTACTCATCACTAGTGTTCACTACTCATCACTAGTGTTCACTACTCATCACAAGTGTTCACTACTCATCACAGGTGTTCACTACTCATCACAAGTGTTCACTACTCATCACTAGTGTTCACTACTCATCACTAGTGTTCACTACTCATCACAAGTGTTCACTACTCATCACTAGTGTTCACTACTCATCACAAGTGTTCACTACTCATCACAAGTGTTCACTACTCATCACAAGTGTTCACTACTCATCACTAGTGTTCACTACTCATCACTAGTGTTCACTACTCATCACAAGTGTTCACTACTCATCACAAGTGTTCACTACTCATCACAAGTGTTCACTACTCATCACTAGTGTTCACTACTCATCACAAGTGTTCACTACTCATCACAAGTGTTCACTACTCATCACAAGTGTTCACTACTCATCACTAGTGTTCACTACTCATCACAAGTGTTCACTACTCATCACAAGTGTTCACTACTCATCACAAGTGTTCACTACTCATCACAAGTGTTCACTACTCATCACAAGTGTTCACTACTCATCACAAGTGTTCACTACTCATCACAGGTGTTCACTACTCATCACAAGTGTTCACTACTCATCACTAGTGTTCACTACTCATCACAAGTGTTCACTACTCATCACAAGTGTTCACTACTCATCACAAGTGTTCACTACTCATCACAAGTGTTCACTGCTCATCACAAGTGTTCACTACTCATCACAGGTGTTCACTACTCATCACAGGTGTTCACTACTCATCACAAGTGTTCACTACTCATCACAAGTGTTCACTACTCATCACAAGTGTTCACTACTCATCACAAGTGTTCACTGCTCATCACAAGTGTTCACTACTCATCACAGGTGTTCACTACTCATCACAGGTGTTCACTACTCATCACAAGTGTTCACTACTCATCACAGGTGTTCACTACTCATCACAGGTGTTCACTACTCATCACAGGTGTTCACTACTCATCACAGGTGTTCACTACTCATCACAGGTGTTCACTACTCATCACAGGTGTTCACTACTCATCACAGGTGTTCACTACTCATCACAGGTGTTCACTACTCATCACAGGTGTTCACTACTCATCACAGGTGTTCACTACTCATCACAGGTGTTCACTACTCATCACAAGTGTTCACTACTCATCACAAGTGTTCACTACTCATCACAGGTGTTCACTACTCATCACAGGTGTTCACTACTCATCACAGGTGTTCACTACTCATCACAGGTGTTCACTACTCATCACAGGTGTTCACTACTCATCACAGGTGTTCACTACTCATCACAGGTGATGGGGAGGACGGTGAACGAGGAGCTAGTGCGTGATGGCTTGGCAGTGCCGGGGCCCCTGGACGTGGCCCTCCCGGGGGACCCGCAGTACCTGGCCCTCTACGCCCGGCTGCTGAGGGCTGAGGCGCACGCCCAGAAGAGAGGGCTGGGGATGTGGCGGCCCTCCCGAGAGCCCCACAAGGGCCGCCTTGCCACCATGTTTGGCAAGCTGCGAGCGTTTGTTTGGAGGCTGCGGCAGTGAGGGTGCGCAGTGCTGCCACTTGTGGAGAGCGGAGGCGTTACTTCTGTGTGTACAAGTCTCGTCAGGCAGGCCGTGTACTTCCTCTGACACATTACATTTATCTGAATCTCAATGGAAGTATTTTATCATTATTGTACCAGCTGTTGTTTGCTGTGTAATACTTTCTGAGAATCCTTGTATATACTTATTTCACTCCCTCTATTGATAATATTATCAGAAACAACATATTTGGTATTTCATGTTCTCTTGACAGCAACAAGGAGCTCCTATACAAAGTTTGTTTTCAAGTTACAAGTTGAGTGTTATCATTATGTGTTTTAATGGAGTTCATGATAATGTGTATACTGTACATATTGATGCATCCGGCATACAGGTGACTCACGTGGACTAATGCCCCTTTTCTCGTTATCTAGGTGTTTAGGACTCTTTTGAACTCTGTAAAGAAGGATTAAATCTTACCCCGCTCATGCTTCTGCTTAAACCTTATCCCACTAGGATTTCATAGAACATGTCCTGCCAAGTGGATTACAACCAGATGCCCAGTTACTGCTGAGTAAACAGGGTCGAACAGTTAAAGATTGATGACTGGTCAACTCTTTCCACTTCCAGACAACTCATGCCTGAGCCACCTGTGGGGAAATCTGGCTCTAGTTTAATACTAATAAAATGTATAATTCTATAAATGCAAACAATGATTAAATCTAAGATAGCTCGAAGGACCAGAATGCATTATTAAATGAGAGAACCAGTGACTTATGGATCTCTATGATTATATGTAATTATATTATATTAAGCAATAACTGTAAATTGTATGCATGTTAGAACCAGCTTCCCATGACACATTTTGAGGGGGTCTTCTATGAGGTTAGTCTATGTGTGTAACATATTTTATGTAATAATAATAATAATGATAATATGCACACACATCGATAATGATAAATAAAATGTAATGCAAAAATACTACTGCATATTAAAATTCAAATCATGTATCTGATTAATATGCAAAGATTACAAATACTTTGACTCTCAATAATTAAAAGATACTATCGACGATGAAAACTGATTAAATCTCAGCTGTAACAGAGGGACGTAGGTGTAGTCCAATCTCTGCAACAGTCTGTAAACAGCTTGAGATAGTGGTACATGGAACACGTGAGTATATGGCGGTCACACGCTTCCTCAGTGGTGTTGCACCATGCTGCAATAATTAAATTCCATAATTTCCACTCCAAACTAGTATTCACACACATAAATATAATATCTAAATATTTGGAGGGGAAGAAACTGCCCTTACATGGGGTTTATTTTATCGCCTGCAGCGTTACGACATGGCACCAACATGAACATATTTAAGAGTTCGTTAAATAGAACAAATGAGGTAAAAATGCCTGCCGAACTGGTGTCCGTGATTCTGGTAAGCTGCGTCCTCAATCTGACGTCCGAGGATGTACGGATGCCTTCTAGATTGTAAGATTTGTAGGGATTGCTTCGGAACACCGTACTGCTAGTTGATCGAAAATGGCGAGAGTCCCATTCCTCCCCGAATGTCGTGCATGCGCATAGCTCCCAGTAGGGGGCCCGAGCATAAATCATATTTATTTATTTAAGCTAAATAGGGAAGGAAGCGTTTATAAATATTGTTTATATTTTACTCAAATACTTTATGTAGTGATGTTTGATTCTCACAGTGCAGGTCAGTTAATGTAGACTGCACAAATAAAACGAGAATCCTTTGGAGGTGGAAATGATTTCAGATTATGATATTATTTACTAGAACAACGATCAAACTGGGTTAAGGAATTCCAGTAAACTGTTGTATACTAAAAGTAAACCTATTCCTAAATAATTATCCTTGATAAAGGAAAGTAAATGGTTGAACTTCTATTAGATCTACAAATATGTGGAAATTTATTCTCCGTGGGTGGCTGACGCAACACTGCACAATTCTAGGAGAAATTACATGATGTTCCACATCCTAATGCAATGAATTCTATGATACTAAACTACGGATTAGTAGTGTTAGTTAATTATTACGCTTAGTACAGGAAATACATCCCATTGTACTAAGGATTAGTAAATGAGTATTAAATAATAATGAAGCCTAATACAGGAAATACATACTATTGTATTAGGGATGAGAATAATTGTTGGAAATTTCCAACATAACTCCTGGGCGGGAAATTACGGGTCGTAGTTCATTGTTAAGTACTAACGTACCTGTTCCCTTTCCCTGAAGTTACATTCTTATATGTTAGTAGGTTAGTATTTACATAACGAATGTCCCGGATCTGTGACAAGTATACTGTTGTCACGAGTACATGTTTAATATATAAATATGTTTATTCAGGTAAGGTACATACATACAAGTGATGTTACATTAATGGATTGATTTATAGATAGAGCTAGTACATACAATGCCTAAAGCCACTATTACGCAATGCGTTTCGGGCAGGAAAACATTAATATCTAGAACTTAATACTAATTGAGCATAAAGAATAAAATGTGTTGAGAACAAATACAAATAAAGATAAAAAAAAGGGGAACATGACTGAAAAAACAGCACAAATACAAAAGGTTGACAAACAGCGTTGATTAAAAAAAATAACAGACATGGGTTGACAATAGAGGGGTAAGGTAGGTTACAGGGAATTTATTAGGTAGTGTTTAGTTTTAATCTTAAACTGGTTGAGAGAGGTACAGTCTTTAACATGGTTGGGAAGGTCATTCCACATTCTAGGTCCCTTGATTTGTAGAGCATTTCTAGTTTGATTAAGTCGTACTCTTGGAATATCAAAACTGTATTTATTTCTGGTGTGGTGCTCATGGGTTCTGTTACAACCTTCAATGAAGCTTTTGAGTTCAGGATTGGCATTACAGTTCAGCGTTTTATATATGTATGATACACATGAGAGAATGTGCAGTGACTTAATATCTAACATATTCAGAGATTTGAGTAGGGGTACCGAGTGATGTCTGGGGCCAGAGTTGGATATTGTCCTAATAGCAGCTTTGTGTTGAGTAATTAGAGGACGTAAATGATTTTGGGTAGTAGAACCCCAAGCACAAATACCATAGTTGAGATATGGATAGATGAGGGAGTAATAGAGAGTCACCAGGGCAGGTCGGGGTACATAATATCTGATCTTAGAAAGAATGCCAACAGTTTTTGAAACTTTTTTTATATAGTTAGAATGTGTCCCTGGAAATTCTGCTTGTGGTCAATGAGAACGCCAAGGAACTTGCCATCTAATTTGTTACAAATTTGGGTATTGTTTATTTTGAGATTTATTTGATTAGAGGATTTATTGCCAAACAGAATATAGAAAGTTTTGTCAATGTTAAGGGTGAGTTTGTTGGCAGTTAGCCAAAGATGGACTTTATTTAGCTCAGTATTTACTGTGGCATTTAGAGCAAGGGGGTCAGGACTGGAGTAAATGAAGGTTGTGTCGTCAGCAAATAGAATTGGTTTGAGGTGTTGGGAGGCATTTGGAAGGTCATTAATGTAGATGAGAAAGAGGAGAGGGCCAAGTATGCTGCCCTGAGGAACACCAATGTTGATGGGTAGGGTGGGAGAAATTGAATTATTCACAGAAACATACTGGAGCCTGTCAGTAAGGTAAGATTTGAGGTATTGCAGGGAGTGTCCTCTGACTCCATAATGATGTAATTTAAGAAGAAGGTTTTGGTGGTTGACAGTGTCAAAAGCCTTACGCAGGTCCACAAATAACCCAACAGGGAACTCATTTTTATCAAGAGCTGCATGAATCAAGTTAATCATACTAATAAGTGCATCGTTAGTGCTTTTTTTGGGTCTGAAGCCATATTGACAAGAGCTAAGTATATTGTGTTTGGCTAGATAAGAGTAAAGCTGCTTGTAGATTAGTTTTTCAAATATTTTTGACAAGTTAGGCAGGATTGATATAGGTCTGTAGTTGTTAACATCTGTGAGATCACCACATTTGTGGACAGGGGTTACTCTCGCTTTCTTTAGAATATCTGGAAAGGTTTGGAGTTCAAGTGACTTGTTGAAGAGCAATGCAATAGCAGGGGCTAAAGATCTGGAGGCTTTTTTGTAAATTAAAGTTGGTATCTCATCAAGGGCACTAGACTTGGTTTTAAGGGAAAGGATTATCTCATTGACGTCAGTGGAATTAGTAGGCTTTAGGTACAGAGACTGTGGATAGTTACCTGTAAGATAGTCCTTAACATCAGTACTGGAAGATGGAATATCATTTGCAAGGGATGACCCAATGGAAGAGAAGAACCTATTGAACTCAATAGCAGAATCAGAGGCTGAAAGCTGACCATCGTTATTGGACAGGAGTGTTGGTTTGTTATTTAAAATCTTCTTTGATCCCAATATTTGTGAGATTGTGCTCCAAGTTTTTTTAATGTTGCTCTTTATTTGGGTAAATTTATCTTCGTAGTATTTAGTTTTGGCTCGTCTAATTATTTTAGATAGCAATAACGAGTAATTCTTTGAAAATTCTTTGGAGACGGTTCCTAACCTATACTTCTTCTCAAGGTCATGTTTTTTATTAATGGATTTAAGTATTCCCTTTGTAAGCCAAGGATTGTTAAGCCTTTTGGTTGTGACTTGTTTTGTAAGCCTAGGACAGTGGGTGTTATAAAGGTTAAGAGTTTTTTGAAGAAAAGATTGCACTGCTAGGTTGATGTCCCCTATGTTACCTAACTCGGATTCCCAGTTGACATTATCAGCAGCAGTTATAAAATTGTCTATAGCAGTTTCATTGTGCAGCCTAAAGCTTAACTCCCTTGACTCAAGAGGTGGTTTGATAATGTTAGTTAAGAGAAATGTGGGGTAATGGTCTGTAGTGCTATCGGTGATTATACCTGAAGTAAGCGGAGAGGTTATGTTGGTCCAAATGTGATCAAGAGTCGTGGCAGTACTATCAGTGATTCTAGTAGGTCTAGTGATTAAGGGTATGAGGAAGCAGGAATTCATACAGTTGAGGAAGCTAACAGCAGTAGGGTGTTCAGGCTCGCAGAGGTCAATATTAAAGTCCCCTGCGATAATTAGATGGTTTTTGTTCAGTCTGTTATCGAGTATTAGATTTCTAAGGTTTGAATTGAATTCGGACACATCAGTGTTAGGAATTCTATAGACTGCACCCACAGACAGGACAGACTCGGCACCCTTGACTCTGAAACTGGCGAAGATATACTCCCCACAGCAGTCTCTAGTTCTAATTATTTTAAGCATGTTAGTTCTTGGTGGTAGTAAAGAGCAGTACCACCACCTCTCTGAATTTGACGACAGTTGTGAATTGCCGAGTAGTTAGGCATGTTAAAGAGTTGAGTAGTATCCTCTTTCAACCACGTTTCAGTAAGTATAATAAAAGAGAATTTGTTGTCAATAGTTTCAATCAAGGCACTAACATCATCGAAGTGTTTACCTAGGGATCTAACGTTCAAGTTGATTACAGAGATATTGTGATTATGTGTTAATACATTGTTTACATCATGTGCTGTAAAATATCTGCAATTTTGATCATTAAAGTGATGATTGTCATAGATAGTGGATAAGAGGTTTAGTTCTGGGTCTATACTTGTCTGCATAAAAAGGCTGGTTGCAGGAAAACAAGGCAAGAGTGCCAAAATAGAAAATAGAAAATAAAGAAAAGTAGAATAAAAATTCTAAAGTAATATAAACTTAAAGTAAACTTAATATAAACTTAATATAAACTTAATGGGAACTAGGAATGTAAAAATGAAGTAGAATAATTAATAACAATAGATGACCAAAAAAGTAAAAAAGCAATTATGAAATCTATAAAATGAAAAGCTTGCTTACTATACTATTATAAGTACACTATAGTTTAATACTAAAGTTACACTAAGACAAAATGAGGTAGTTTAAATAGAGATACACTCAGGTCACTTGGTGGAGAGAACAAAAAATCAGTAGAGACTGTCAAGATGATATATAAAAAATTGACAAATGATAATTGTAAAGTAAAATGATCTTAAAGATAATAAATTTTATTTAGCTTAGTTTTTAACCTATAATTAGTCTGAACTTAATTAAGAGAACAAAATGAGATCAATAATTAATTTCAATAAATGACATAAATCAATACAATTAAATTTAAAATTTAAAAAGAAGGGTAAGATTAGATTTAAGAGTAAATTCTACAATGATACTGAAGTAGATCCTTGCATAAGTGCATGGAAACTTGATGGATTATTTAGGAAATTATATGAATGAGAGAACATTAGGTAAATGGTAAGGCACTGACAGCACCTTGGAGACAGCACATGTATGCAATGATTAAAGTATTGTGCTATAGTCTCTTTGAGATCAAGGAGATACTGAATTTACAGTGAGATCAATGTCTAGGGTCGCAGTGACATGTAACTAGATGAGTTACTAGACATTAACTGATCACTGCAAAACTCATTTTCTGTGGTTGGAAGAAAATGCGCACAGAGTGGGGGACTTGTTTATTTAATAATAATAAACAATTAATTATAATAAATAATTAATTTAATAATAAACATTAATTATGACGAAGTATAATAACTAATTATGGTGACTAAAATAGATAGTTTAAGTGGATAATAATTAATTATGTGACTAATAAAAATTAGTGAACAACAAAGAACTATTATCCTGAAATAATAATAGAGAATAGTCATTATAAAGATAGTATATAACTCAATTACAATTAATCGTTACATCTATAATTAGTAACTGAAAGTTGCATTATTTGCATTTACACTAATGACAATTCTTGTTAAAGTTTTGGCTTTGGGGGCTCCGGCGGAGCACCCCCAAAGGTAACACAAATGCGTAGCAAGATAGAACAAGTGTTGCCTGAGCTTGCCTGATTGTCATCCCGTGAAAGAAAAACAGGGGATACAGAGGATCCCGGGAGGAGGGTGGGTGTTTTTTATGTGGAGCGTCTGCGGTGTGCAAAACAGTGTACGTCGGGGCGCAGGCGCTCAATATATGTACCCCCACTCGGTGCGTGCGCAGCTCAGATGTTTGGACACAACTCTGATAATTACGTTTTCTTCTTCACAGAAAACACACCGCTTTTTTGGCAAAATCAGTGTCTATAAATCACCTCAACATCAAATGAGAAATTCTGTGCGTTTATGCAAAATTAAATTAGCCTAAAGTGCAGTTCTTGCTGAACAAAGTTTTTTAGGCTATGCAATAATAATAACTAAGTTCCTAACCTAGCTAAATTCTAGATAAAATAGAGAACTGAGTATATGAGTACCAGTCTCTATAAATGCAGTTAGTGGTATGCTTTAGTGAGTACAGATTCAACTTGCACTCTGCTGACCCTAACTAATGTTCCCTAATCTACCTAAGTAGAGGGTAAATACGAATTATATACATTAGGCTACAGTGCTATAACCCTCTGGAATATAACTAAACACATATAGCAACCTAAGATTCTGAATGAGAAATAAACCTGCTCGGTTTATAAACATTATGTTACAGTACTATAACTCTCTGGAGCTATAATTAAGCACATGATAACTTAAAGGATAAGATGAGTTTATTCTATTATGAGAAACAGTTTGTTTCACTACTAATAGTCTTCTGATAAATGTTCACTTACAAGCTGTTGCAGAGTTCAATCTTGCGTGTTCTAAGATGCTTCTTCAAACTGTCTCTAAGATGCTTGTGGGCAGAGACAATAAGTAGAAGCAGCCCAAACAAAATTGATACAACCCTGCAGGTGTATCACATTAAATGGATTACTAAATCCTTGTCCAGATGACTTGGTATAAATGCTGTCTTCTCTGGAAGACTTCCTAAGGTATGATAAATGCGATAAGATGCGATGAGATGCTATGAAGGCTGAATGTGGTCAATTATTACTGTCGAGAATAGTTCTGGGTCTACAGGGGAGTCAATGACATTTGTCGCTGTGACATGAACCGGTTTAGGCTACTAGTCACTGATTTATCCACTGAGATCCATAGAACTGCTAATACTAATTGTGCCAGACTCAATCTGGAATTAATGTTGGATGTCAGCTGGCATAGGCTTCCTCAGGTTCAAGACTACCTGTAAGTAAGTAGCCGCCTGCTGAATTCAATAAGTTCATTCCCTGTTTTGTGGTTCCAGTAATGAACTGATAATAATGGTCTGCCCCTACTAATATGTCTACATTGGTGAGGTGGTCAGACGTTATCTTGGTGTCAGCCAGTTTGATTCTATTTTTCTGCAAAAATGTGGCTGTGTCTCTTAGACCTTTAACATTCAGATCAAAGGTAATGTAATCAACTACTATGGCCTGGACAGGTTGGACATAACCGCCTAGGTGTGGTAGTGGTTGTACTACTTCATATTCTTGAGGCCCCGTTTCTGTTCGGAATCCTGATATGTTCAATGTCACATTACACAAGGGTTTAAGTTTCAGCTTGTTAGCTGCTTGTTGAGTGATAAACGTTCTTTGTGATCCCTGGTCGAGTAGACCTCTTGTAGTGATTCTAGAATTCTTGTTATTTAATTGTAGTTGTGCTGTAGGTAGTAGTAGGCATCCGTCAATCCCGTGGGGTTATGGAGTTGTGCCCTGGGTGTCTAGTTGTTGTAGTCTAGTTGGATGCAGCGCCTGCTGTGACTGTGAAGGCCAACCCGAGAATGACAGTCTCGACTGCAGCAAGCGCAGATAAACGCCGAGGCGGGTGCGTCTGACAGTGGCCGAGACCTCCTCTGAAGTCTATTATCCTCCGCCTGCCTCTTCAGTTCATCCTCGAATTGCTGGAGTCCCTTCTGCACTTTATATCTCCAGGCAGATCTGTCCGCAGCTGCTGCCTCCCAAGTGTTGATGTCGATGTTCATCTGCTTGAGGTCGCGTTTGCAGGCATCTTTGAAACGCAGCTGAGGTCTTCCGGTAGGTCTCCTTCCTGATGCCAGTTCTCCATACAAGAGGTCCTTCGGTATGCGGCCATCGACCATGCGTGAGACATGTCCCAGCCATCGCATGCGTCTCTGTTTCAGGAGAGTGAACATTGAAGGGACTCCTGTTTTCTCGAGTACAGTGTTGTTGGTGACGTGGTCTTTCCACGTGATGTCAAGGATGCGTCTCAGGTTCCGCATGTGAAAGGTATTAAGCCGTCTCTCCTGGCGAGAGCGCAGGGTCCAGGATTCCGAGCCGTAGAGAAGTGTACTCACCACACATGCCATGTAGACTTGTGCCTTGGTGTGCACTGTCAGTTTGGCATTTTCCCAAACGCGCTTTGTGAGCCTGGCCAGTGTTGTTGCGGCCTTCCCGATACGCCTGTTGAGCTCAGTGTCCAGGGAAAGGGTGTCTGAGATTGTGGAGCCCAGGTACACAAACTCGTGAACTGCCTCCAGCGCATAGTCTGCTATATTTATACAGGGTAGCTCATTGACATCTTGTCCCATCACCTGTGTCTTCTTCAGGCTGATTGTCAGGCCGAATGCAGAACAGGCTGCGGCAAAGCGGTTGAGTAGCTGCTGCAGGCCTTCTGCTGTGTGTGTGGTGATCGCTGCGTCGTCGGCGAAGAGGAACTCCCTGAGGATTCGCATTTGTACTTTTGTCTTTGCTCGGAGTCTGGATAGATTATACAGCTTTCCGTCAGATCTTGTACGGAGATAGATGCCTTCTGTCGTTGTTCCAAAAGCATGCTTGACGAGGATCGCGAAGAAGATGCCGAACAGGGTTGGAGCAAGAACACACCCCTGTTTAACACCACTGTTAATGTTGAATGGTTCAGAAGTTGAGCCGTCGAACACAACTGTCCCCTTCATGTCCTTGTGGAACGATTGTATCATGCTGAGTAGGATGGGTGGACAGCCAATTTTGGCCAAGATCTTGAAGAGTCCGTCCCTACTCACGAGGTCGAAGGCCTTTGTAAGGTCAATGAAGGCAATGTACAAGGCTTTTCTCTGCTCCCTGCACTTTTCTTGAAGCTGTCTCAGGGAGAACACCATGTCAGTGGTCGACCTCTCTGCTCGGAAACCACACTGTGACTCGGGGTACACTCTTTCGGCAAGAATCTGAAGCCTGACCAAAACGACCCTAGCGAATAGTTTGCCAACGACGCTGAGGAGGGAGATGCCGCGATAGTTGTTTACATCGCTTCTGTCACCTTTATTTTTGTAGAGAGTGATGATGTTTGCATCTCTCATGTCTTGTGGCACCGAGCCCTCCCTCCAGCACTGGCACAGAAGTTCATGAAGCTCAGATTTAAGTGTTCCACGAGCGCACTTGAGAACTTCAGGCGGAATCCCGTCGTCTCCTGGGGCCTTCCCTGAGGAAAGTGAATCCAGCGCTTTCTCAACTTCTTCCACAGTTGGTTCAAGATCAAGTTCTTCCATGATGGGCAGGCATTCAATTGCATCCAAAGCCTCTACGCTGACCAAGTTCTCTCTGGAGTAGAGTTCGGAGTAATGTTCCACCCAGCGATTCATCTGTTGATCACGGTCTTTAATGATCTCTCCAGTGGCAGACTTTAGAGGAGCCGTCCGGTTTTGTGTAGGGCCTGTTGCCTGTTTGATTCCTTCGTACATGCCTCTTATGTTGCCGACAGTGGCTGCAGTCTGGATGCTGGAACAGAGTCGAAGCCAGTAATCGTTAGCACAATGCCTCGCAGTTTGTTGAACTCTACTGCGGGCAATACAGAGGGCCTGTAGGTTCCTTCTTGAGGGCAGGTTCTTGTAGGATGAGAGAGCTCGTCTCTTTTCCTCTATGAGGGGTAACAGTTCCTCTGCACTGGCCTCGAACCAGTCTGCTGATTTGTTCTGTCTCTTACCGAAGGTGGACATGGCAGTGTTGAAAATAGTGCCCCTGAGATGTAACCACCTCTCACTTGCGCTATCGCAGGGTGGTACAGGAAGGGCATTTACCAGCGCTGCAGTGAATTCCTCCACCTTGTGAAGGTCACGGGTCTTGTTTACGTTAATGCGTGGTCTTCCCTCCTTCTTTGCTCTGTGGATTTTCCGGGGCTGGAACTTTACTCTGCAAACGACGAGAGAGTGGTCGGTGTCGCAATCTGCGCTCTGGAAGCTGCGGGTCAGTTTGACATTTCTCAGATTGTTACGCCCCGTAAGCACCAGGTCGAGTTGGTGCCAATGCTTAGACCTGGGATGTCTCCAGGAAACCTTATGCTGGGGCTTGGTGTCGAAGAAGGAATTGGTGATGCAGAGATCATGACGGCAGCAGAACTCCAGGAGGCGCTGCCCACTCTCATTCATCTTCCCAAATCCAAACTGGCCCAGGCAGGAAGGCCAAGAGCTGTGGTCAGAACCAACTCTTGCATTAAAGTCTCCCAGGAGGAAGACTGGCTCTTGGTGAGGTATGTCTCTGAGAGCTAGGCCGAGGTCATCATAGAACTTGTCCTTCGCTTCGGTAGAGGAGGTCAATGTTGGTGCATAGGCATTGATGAGGCTGACCATTCCTACTGCTGTATGAAGCTGAAGTTTGATGATCCTTGAAGACCCCTCCATAGGCGGTACTATGGACCCTAACAACCTGTTCCTGATGGCAAAACCAACGCCATGCTCCCTTACCTCTTCTTGTGGTTTACCCTGCCAGTAGAAGGTAAAGTCCTTCTCCGTATGCTGCCAGTTGCCGGCAGACGTGTCTCCTGCAGGGCGACTATGTCCATCTGGAGTCTGCGCAGTTCATTGTTGATCACAGCTGTCTTGCGGGCGTCGTTCACTTCCAGTAGATCTTCCGAGAGACCCGGTGTCATGGTCCTTACATTCCATGTGCCCAGTTTGAGAGCTGGGTGGCTCTGTGTTTGTTTTCTTTTGCCTGGTGCATGAGTTGACGATCCGCTTATTGGATTGTGGCCTAAGCCCCACGCACCCAGTGGAGCAGGCGGACCGTGGCGGGACAGCACCTTATTGGCTGGGGGCTGCCCAGCTTGAGGCGGGCGGTAGCTGTCCTATGAAATCGGATGATTTCTCCCACCGACGGAAGCAACCCCTGGCGCCTTACTCTACGCCAATTGAGTGGTAGGCTTATCACCGGTAACTGTCACTTCCCGTGTTGAGCCATCGCCAAGGCAATGCTGGAGTGTCCTCTCCAGGGCACAGGCCTGGGCAGTAATTATGGAGGATCAGCTGTTGCCCATGCAGCAAATCCACCCTCTCCACGCCACCGATGTGATCCAAGGGAAGGGCAGGCGCCGATACGCTTGGCACCAGTGTCGTCGCAGGAGTTGCCAGAATGTAGCTGTAAACAGCTGCAAACTGCCTTAGGGACTCCGACTCCGGATTTTTCCTCAGGGTTGACTCCCGAAGTCTTTTCCATGAGTGGGTTTAGCCACAAGACAGCAGAGGTTTGAATTCGGGGTTTTCCTTCCCCTAGATGGGCTGCCTTTCCAGGCTAACGAGTCCCATCTGCCCGAAGCAACTGGTTTTAAGGCGCCAGAGACCCGCCTTCGCCCCTTCTCCTGTTGGTAGAAGCATTTCCGCCAGGCCTAGAGGCTAAGCCACACGTGCAGGCCAGGAGCTGGACTTGGTTGTCAGAGGCTATTTGAGACGCACGCCATCAGGGGCACTTTACAGGCTGTGGGAGCTTATCTCCACAACCCTTCCCCCCGGCTGTAACAAACCTTGGAACCAAACCTTGTGCTGTAGGTAATACGTGCATTATTATGAGACTTGGTGTTAAGCACCTTAACCTCCTGTCGTACCTTACAGCACTGCACAGTGGTGGAAGTATCCTGTTCCACCTGGAGTTTAGGCCTATCAACTCCACACAATGCGGAATGATGTTGATCCTGGTGGCACCTGTTACATATGTGTAATGAGGTGGTGCACGTATTAGGGTCATGTTGCGACAAGCACCTAGTGCACTTGTGCAATTCCTTGAGGTGCTTTATCCTAGAAACGCGATCAGGAAAAGTTTGACACTGATAAATGGTATGATTCTCGTGACAAAAGAGACAGCATCTCCTTCCTGTAGCAGATGCAGGAGTCACTGCCTTGGGTGACTTATGGGCTACAGGTTTAGAAGGACTGATAGTGTATGTACCTACTGTAGTATTTTTCCATTTTAAAGTGGAAGCAGCGGTTTAAGACTTATTAGGCTGTTTGGAGGTACATTTGGGTTTGACTGATTTATCAGGGGTTGATTTGTCAGTGTCAGATATTATTTTCTCTTGAGCTCTCAGTTGATTAACTGTTATCCTTAATTCCTCGAAAATTTCATCTAAGGATAGGATATCTGTTCTATAATGGGAACAGATGGATGCTAGAATCTCCTTAGGAAACTTACTCTGTATTACTAATTTCAATACCCACTCTGCTTTAGGTACATCTGCTTTGACACCTAGAGCTTTAATTAGAAACTCTACCTGGAGCCTAAATTCTTGTAGAGCTTCAGGTGTCCAGCTTCAGTGGCTGGACATTTCTTCTGGTGTACAATCTGTGGATTTTGGCTTAGTTGGTGCCATGATTTGATTATGAAAATAACTGGGGTACTGATTCATACATACATGGAACCAGTACGGTTATGGGTAGCCTAATATCTGATTCTTTAGTTAGGCTATGTGAATCCTACCTCACGTAGAGGTTAGCTTACCTACCTAATAGTAAACAGCTAATATTTGAGTGGTACTTTGGTGTCTCTACAGGAATTCCTCTGCTTAGCTCATCATTATCAGCTTTGGATGGGCAGTGATACTTTCAGTAACACTCAAAATGTACACAGTATATATATATAATAAGATATAAAAAACACAACTTGTGTAAAATAATGATAAGTCCTGCCCTAACTTGGGTTTGCACAATAATAAATGTTGACTATGCTGTACTGCCTGGTACAATGCTAGTCTACTAGTAATCCTACCTGACTAGGTTGGCTAGTAATAATGAGTTAGGCTAGAGTTGTACACTACTAAGTACAATTCCAGTCTAAGAATTCTATTCTATATGGACTGGCATATACTATAATACTACTGATGTGCAAATTCAGGATATTGCTGTTTTTGGATTTTTAGAATTTTTGATTTATATATGTAGTAAAAGTGTTATTGTATTATTGTACCCGGATGGATGCTCGCTTGACTGTTTTGTTTGGATGCTCGCTTGACTGTTTTGTTGTTGTCAGATCAGCTGTGTCGTGCCTATGTACAGGTTAGTTTGTGTTCACTCCTAATTAATTTCTATTTGTTCTAGCGTTAGTCATGTGTACTTTGCTTATTATATTATATATCTTAAGCACTGTTAGTCTTTATAAGTTTTGTATAATATATGGCTTGTGTATTGCAGGATGTAACTGTACTGTAATTATTTGTTCAATAAAGCCACATGTCTGGCAATGCTTCTCCCTTACCTCAATTTATTGAACAAATAATTCAGCCAGTGAACATGGAGCAGTTACTGCGGCCCGAGCGGTTTGCTACTGACCCAAACGCCACCAACGCCGCTCAGGAATGGCGTCACTGGCTCAAGACGTTCCAAAACTTCACTCTTGCAGTAGAAGAAAATACTCCCACCGTGGACAAGCTGCGTCTCTTAATAAACTACGTTGCTCCACGTGTGTTCGACTACATAGCTGACTGCACTACGTATGATGCTGCTGAAAAATCCCTAACAGAACTGTTTGTGAAGCCCAAGAATGAAGTATTCGCAAGGTATGTGCTTGCAACACGACGCCAAGAACCCGGTGAGTCACTTGATCAGTTTCTTCAGGCTTTAAAGTTACTAGCTAAAGATTGCCAGTTCAAAGCAGTGACTGCTGTAGAAGCCAGTGATAACTATGTGAGAGATGCTTTCATTAATGGGCTAGGTTCTGCCACAATAAGGCAGCGCTTACTTGAAAATAAACTTTAGACTTACAGTCAGCCTTTGACCAGGCTCACACTCTAGAAACGGCACAGAAACTTTCTGCCTCTTATGCTCAGCCAGGGGTTACAAACGCTGCCATGGCACTCTCATTAGACCTGGAGGACTTAGGAGGACAAGAAAGTGCAGAAGAAAAAGTTGACACAGTTTCTGCAGCTACAACTAGTGGTTTAAAGTGCTTCTTTTGCGGTTACACTCGACATCCTCGCAGTCGATGTCCGGCTAGAGAGGCTCTGTGTATGAATTGCAAGAAAAAGGGTCATTATGCTAAGGTCTGCCGATCTCTGAAACAGACTAATAGTGCTTCAAACACCCAACATTCCGCTGCTATGCTTGCTACTTTAGCTGAGACTTCGCCCGCATGCCTCAATAAATCAGTGCTTAGCTCTAAGATCAATGGTATTCCAGTCAGTGCACTGATTGACACTGGTAGCTCTGAGAACTTTATTCATAAGAATATTGCCGAGCAGAGTGGGTTACTCGTCTATCCTGACAATGGGGCAGTTTCTATGGCTACTGTATCGTTCTCTTCAAAATTCCTGGGTCAGTGTTCTGTAGACTTAGAATTACAAGGAGAAACTTACCATGGTGTGAATCTCAAAGTGTTACCCGATTTGTGTGCTGATGTGATTTTAGGTCATAACTTTTTACAAAATCATTCTGTGCTTGAGATGGCTTTTGGAGGAGATAGACCTCCTCTTAGAATATGTGGATTAGCTGCCGTCAAAGTTCCGGCTCCATCTCTCTTCAGTAATTTAGCACCAGACTGCAAGCCGATTGCTGTAAAATCCAGACGCTATTCTGAGGCTGACAAGTTGTTTATTAAATCTGAGACCGCTCGGATGCTACGTGAAGAGATAATTAGACCCAGTCATTCTCCATGGAGAGCCCAGGTATTAGTAACTAAAGGAGAACATCACAAGAAAAGAATGGTTGTAGATTATTCACAAACAATCAATCGATTCACGGGGCTGGATGCCTACCCCTTACCACATATAGATGAGATTGTGAATAATGTTGCTAGATTTAAAGTATACAGCACGCTAGACTTGAGAAGTGCTTACCATCAAGTGGGTTTAACAGAGGAAGAAAAACCCTATACAGCCTTTGAAGCTTGTGGGAAGCTTTTTGAATTTAATCGTATCCCTTTTGGGGTCACTAATGGAGTGGCTAATTTTCAAAGGGTAATTGATGGCATCCTTGAGAAAGGAGAGGAGGGTACCTTCGCTTACGTTGATGATGTCTGTGTGTGTGGAGATTCTGAGGAAGACCATGATAAAAATCTGAAACATTTTATGGATGTTGCGAGAAGGTATAACCTGACCCTGAATCTTGAAAAGTGTAGTTTTCGACTCAGGTCTATAAAGCTGTTGGGATATCTTATACAAGAAGGAGAAATTAGACCTGACCCGGAACGCCTCGAGCCACTGTTAAAACTTCCACTACCAAGTAACACAGGTTCTTTACGCAGAACAATGGGAATGCTTGCACATTACTCCCGTTGGGTGCTGAGTTTTTCTGAGAAGATCCGTCCTCTCTCTCATGCCAATGATTTTCCCTTATCTGCTGCTGCTGCGAAAGCTTTTGAAGGATTGAAACAAGACATTGCTGAGGCAGTGGTTCGAGCAATCGACCCAACAACTCCTTTCACTGTGGAAACCGATGCTTCAGATCATGCTATTGCCGCTACCCTAACCCAGAATGAATAACCAGTAGCTTTCTTCTCCCGAACACTTTCAAATAGTGAACAAAGGCACTCATCAGTGGAGAAGGAAGCGTATGCCATTGTGGAAGCCCTAAGGAAGTGGCGACACTATCTTATTGGTCGCCATTTTCGGCTTGTGACTGACCAGCGCAGTGTCGCTTTTATGTTTAACCCTAAATCAGCTGGTAAGATTAAAAATGATAAAATTGCTAGATGGCGAGTCGAACTCTCCTGTTACCACTATGACATTGTATATCGCCCAGGTAAAAAGAACATACCAGCTGATGCATTCTCACTTGTGTGTGGTGCCACCAGTATGGATGAATTAAAGGAATTGCATGACAATCTGTGTCACCCTGGAGTGTCTCGTATGGCTCTTTTTGTCCGATGTCGAAATCTGCCTTATTCTGTGGAAGAAGTGAAGATGACTAATTCTTGCTCTGCATGCTCTGAACTTAAACCTCGGTTTTGCAAATTTGACTCTGGGCATTTGATTAAAGCTACTCAACCATTTGAAAGACTCAACATAGATTTTAAAGGACCACCTCCATCACATTCAAGGAATAAATATATCCTTACTGTTGTAGATGAATTCTCTAGATTCCCTTTTGCATTCCCTCGTTCAGATATGACTACTGGTACAGTAATTCAGTGCCTGATGCAGTTGTTTGCAATCTTTGATATGCCTGCATATATACACTCTGATAGGGGAACTTCCTTTATGTCTGAGGAGTTGAAAGATTTTCTACTAAAAAAAGGGGTAGCAACTAGCTGTACGACTCCTTACAACCCTAGAGGAAATGGACAGGCTGAGAAGTACAATGGGATTATTTGGAAGACAGTGCTGCTAGCTCTTAGGACGAGAGGCTTAGATGTATCCCAAGGGGAAGTAGTTCTTCCTGATGCACTCCACTCTATTCGATCACTGTTGTGTACCTCTACAAATTGTACACCACATGAACGATTCTTCCAGCATACAAGAAGATCAACTTCAGGGCGAGCACTACCAACGTGGCTTGCTTGCAGAGGCCCTGTCCTCCTAAAACGTCAGGTGCGGCAAAGCAAAAATGATCCTCTACTTGATGAGGTTGAGGTCGTAGATGTGAATCTGGAATATGCCAATGTCAAGTTCCCGGATGGCAGGATTACTACTGTATCATTAAGACACCTCGCACCCATGGCCACAGAGGGCTGCGAGAGTTTGGACCCCAATCTCAACATTCAACAGCAACACCCAGCGATTGTGAAAGATGGGGTAAACCCCAACCCGCCTCATCCTGAACTGCCTCATCTTGAACTACCTCATCTTGAACTACTTCGTTCCGAACCACCTAACCTAGAAACACCTAATTGGAAACCTTTCTCGGACGTAACACTCCCTCGAGAAGGTGGTATGCAGGAACCGACTCGAACACTAGAGGCATCACCTTTGCAGGAGTCCCTTCGACGATCTGGAAGGACGCGCAGTACCCCTACTCATCTTCGGGACTATGTTACTTAAAGCTAGAGGGGGTGAATGTAGTAAAAGTGTTATTGTATTATTGTACCCGGATGGATGCTCGCTTGACTGTTTTGTTTGGATGCTCGCTTGACTGTTTTGTTGTTGTCAGATCAGCCGTGTCGTGCCTATGTACAGGTTAGTTTGTGTTCACTCCTAGTTAATTTCTATTTGTTCTAGCGTTAGTCATGTGCACTTTGCTTATTATATTATATATCTTAAGCACTGTTAGTCTTTATAAGTTTTGTATAATATATGGCTTGTGTATTGCAGGATGTAACTGTACTGTAATTATTTGTTCAATAAAGCCACATGTCTGGCAATGCTTCTCCCTTACCTCAATATAGAATATATACAAGTGATTATATATGTGACAAGAATCCTACTACTATAAATGATTATGTGTGAGGCAGGTACTTTACTGCCGTAATTCTATGTGTGGCAGGTATGCTGCCTTAAATTCTATCCTAGCACCTGATAAAACTATTAATTAAAGAGTTTAATGATATCAGGAATGATAAATGACAAATGAATTGTAGACAGCCTACCTTCTGGCTGTATTCTACTAATTATACTGATTATGCTAATTATGAAATATAATGTGAATTTACACTAGTTCTTTGATAATAGTCTAGCTCTTGTCGGGGTGTCTCTTTTGCCTTCTCTAGCCAGTCACCACCAAGTATTAGTAGTGATAAACGTTACTTACTGTAGCCCCCACGGGTCTGCACTCGATCCTCACGGTGCCACTGTTCACCAGGAGAGTCTCTCAGTCTGTCTCCGTCTGGCCTCGTAGCCTAAAGACGAGTGAGAACACGATCACTTCACTTGATTGTGTGCCCGCCCCGACAGAGGGCTCTACCGCTCACTATAGGTCGCCAACTTGTGTTTACCGTGTCCAGTAACACCTCAGTGGAATAGTAGTAATATAGTAGTGGCCCCAGGGAATACTAATCAATTTGGTAACAGGTAAGTATATGTTTAAATCACTCACTCTTAGATAGTCTCAATAGCAACAAGGTAATGGAGGGTTGACACAAACATAGCGGTAGTTTTGTAGTTTACTTAATTAAAAGATCAAAGAATCATAACTCTGCATCAACAACATGGCAAAGGAATAAATGAGCAGCCTTCACTCTGCCTCTTCACAATTCTGGAACACTCCAGGAATGGCAACACTCCCAGTTGACGTACGTTCCCACGCTCCACATACAGTGTTATCGAACGTTTGGCAACTCGCGAGATGCCACGCCCACTCACACTCCTCACTGTTCCTCACACTGCTCCCTTCCTCACTATACTCACACTATTGGAGTGAGGCGCCTATTATTCCCTCGTATTCACAGTATATCACAACACTGGCACAATCACAGTTAACCACGAGACCTATGAACATATTATTTAATAACTCCAGTATATATAGTTCACTTTATCAATATTTATAATAACGAGGTAACTCTAGGCACACAGCCTTACACTATTAAATTGTATATTTATATATATAACCTCTGGCACGAACTTATAATATAAATGACAGGTAAATATAAACGTCCTCGTCACAGTAATCTCTTCATCAAACTACAGGTGCAATCACACACCATATATATACCTCGTGAGAGCTCTATATCATCTCCCTTCACAACTGTGTCTTACTAGAAACATAGACATTGGTGAGCCCTGCTCACGACATAGAAGATACTCTGGCTAATCACTAACTAAAGGGGAATGGGAGGGAAAACTGAATTACCTACTTCCATCATAAATGATGTGGATTCGTCCTCTGTTGAGGGTTGAATTGAAGCTCCTGGTCCTGGCTCACGACTTGCTGTAGGGAACACCCCAACACACACACTGATGCTCTTCCCAGGACCTCAACCAACACCCAAAAAGCGCGCCTTCTCTGTACTTCTTCTCTCTGCAGGCTCTGTACTCCTTCACAACCTCTTGAAGGGTTGGAGTCGGTCTCCTGGCCGTCGCCTCCTCCTCACAACTACGTCTGCAGTCCTTACTCCCGGCAGCAATCATTCGTATTCGCAGCTAGTTTGTTCTTCTTCCTCACGGTGAACTGGCCCAGCCGCTACGTCATCACCCAACTGGTGAAACTGTACAGTCGTCCCTGACGTCACTGCCCAGCCTTCATTCTTGCTAAGCACCTGCCACTGGAGCACTTGTTGCTCGTTTCCCGTCAATTCCTTCTTCTGTCTGCCTCATGGAGTTCAGGAAGACCTCACAGGATGCGCGCAGACCACCGGTGGTGCGTATATTCACCAGAGAGGGGCGAATACTGTCAGACTGACAGGACCCCCTTATCGCACGTTCGCCCTTGACGACGTGTCGTATCTAACTCCTGGCGCCACGGGGGCGCACGGCCCAGACCTACCTCCACTCGTGACGTGACACTTGCCAGGGGCGTTTCTCATTGGCTCCCTGTACTACGTCACCGTTCTTGGCCAATCTGGTGCCACTGACGTCATAACATTTTGGTGCGAAAACGTAGGAGTCGGCGCCATCTTGGCGTCCAAAAGGGCCTAAGCCACTGGCCAAAACACTCTTCTTCAGTTAATTTCTCTCCTATGCGAGAACACCTCATGCTCCCACATATGTCAAATTGTTCTCTGGAAGGCAGAGAACGTTCGGGTAAAGTTGATATGACTTACAGCTGGCATGGGAGAAATATAAGGGGGGGGGGGGAAACCGTCACACACTCTAGACTATCTCGGTTTGATTGACCATAAAATATATGGGCTCTGAGAACAGGTGAAAATTATAATATTAACTCTGGTTCGTTTGATCTCAAACAAGATCCTGGTTCGTAGGACCATAAAATATGTGGGGAAATCTGGCTCTAGTTTAATACTAATAAAATGTATAATTCTATAAATGCAAACAATGATTAAATCTAAGATAGCTTGAAGGACCAGAGTGCATTATTAAATGAGAGAACCAGTGACTTATGGATCTCTATGATTATATGTAATTATATTATATTAAACAATGACTATAAATTGTATGCATGCTAGAACCAGCTTCCCATGACACATTTGGGGGGGGGGGTCTTCTAAGAGGTTAATCTATGTGTAACATATTTTATGTAATAATAATAATGATAATATGCACACACATCGATGATGATAAATAAAATGTAATGCAAAAATACTACTGCATATTAAAATTCAAATCATGTATCTGATTAATATGCAAAGATTACAAATACTTTGACTCAATAATTAAAAGATACTAACGACGATGAAAACTGATTAAATCTCTGCTGTAACAGAGGGACGTAGGTGTAGTCCAATCTCTGCAACAGTCTGTAAACAGCTTGAGATAGTGGTACATGGAACACGTGAGTATATGGCGGTCACACGCTTCCTCAGTGGTGTTGCACCATGCTGCAATAATTAAATTCCACAATTTCCACTCCAAACTAGTATTCACACACATAAATATAATATCTAAATATTTGGAGGGGAAGAAACTGCACTTACATGGGGTTTATTTTATCGCCTGCAGCGTTACGACATGGCACCAACATGAACATATTTAAGAGTTCGTTAAATAGAACAAATGAGGTAAAAATGCCTGCCGAACTGGTGTCCGTGATTCTGGTAAGCTGTGTCGTCAATCTGACGTCCGAGGATGTACGGATGCCTTCTAGATTGTAAGATTTGTAGGGACTGCTTCGGAACACCGTACTGCTAGTTGATCGAAAATGGCGAGAGTCCCATTCCTCCCCGAATGTCGTGCATGCGCATAGCTCCCAGTAGGGGGCCCGAGCATAAATCATATTTATTTATTTAAGCTAAATAGGGAAGAAAGCGTTTATAAATATTGTTTATATTTTACTCAAATACTTTATGTAGTGATGTTTGATTCTCACAGTGCAGGTCAGTTAATGTAGACTGCACAAATAAAACGAGAATCCTTTGGCGGTGGAAATGATTTTAGATTATGATTGCGAGAGAATGGTCTCTCAGGATTCTCCCACAGCTGACTTGAATGGCTCATTGCAGTGCACAGTGCACCAATCTTCGTGCACAAGCCCTATCTCTGTTAACCCTGGATAGTAAACTGGCATGTTGGGTATCTACAGAATGCCCACTTAACCAGGAATACGTTTATAATACGGAGGCCGCCGTATGTCCAGGCAGGAAGTAGATACAGGGAAGTTACTGGCCATAGGGTCAGAGAGTACATTGGCTGGTGCCAGCGTGAGAGAGAGGAGGCGCCAGCAAGGCGACTGACCTCTGGGGTCAGCCTCAACCGGTGCGATGGAGAATAACAACTGTGACGTGTTTTCATGACGTCACCTCTGCTACTGATCATGGAACGATCAATATGATTGGTTCCCGCTCTTTTGCTGCAATGTCATTGGTCAAATTGTAACCACTTGTGTTGTGTCCCATGAGGAGCCCTGAGCCCCAGGCAAGAGCATTCGTGTGAGGGAGCCCTTGCATACAGGACGTGTTCTGTTCTGTCTATCGGCCAATAGACAGAAGAACAACGTCTATTCCTTACCGTCAAGTTAAAGTCAGCATCTTTTGATATACCAACGCTCACCCAGAATCGCGACTGTGACTATATTGTTCAGAAGCCTAGTAGTGACAAATCACCAGAGCGAAACAGACTGGTATCAGGTAACCCCTGGTGACAAGTGGAGATCGTCTGTGAGTGACCCAGAGTGAACTAAGGCAGTGCCGCCGCCTAAGTAATCTGTGTGTGACTTTTACCACAGTGTACCTGCACGGTACCATAATCAGCTGCCGCCAGCCGCCATTCTGTCCCGATCGTGTAGCCTCAAGCCGCCGCCCTCACTGTACCACGTGACGTCACCACCCTTACTCACCGCCAGTGCTAGAGTGTGTGCGTGTGTCTGTTGACATACAGCGCGCCCTCCTGCGAGTACCCCCGTGTCATGTATGGTTTGTGGGAAAGCCTGTCGCCAATGGTCTCATATCAGAACGAGCGCCCAGCTGTCAGGCCACCTACGAGTTCTTGCATAAATTTGCCTGAGTGAGTGAGTGAGTGAATAAGAGAGGTACCCTATCTGTAAGTACAATCAATATCTTGTCATTGTTTTATTGTGTCTGTCTGTGTTGATCTGAGGGATCAACCACAGTTCTCACCTACTCATACCTGACACAGGTTATAGGTGAAGGCACCCGACGATGTATGCGTGTTTATCTGTGTGGTATCACGAAATTTCACTCGTCTGTGAATGTGAGCTTCACATACACCACACATTTAGTATTGTGTGATATTATTATTGTACATGTTATTGCCTGTCCCATTGACAGTGCCATTATGTTTATTGCATATCATCATTACCCGAGTATCTGGTTGGAACTCTTGTGATCCCTTTGCATACTGGCAGTTAGGTTGCCGTGTTAATGATTGGCTGTCAACTGTGTTAAGTTAGGTGTTACTTCATGAGTGGATCCGAGTCCATTAGCCAGACGTCAAGAGTCTAGCTAATACAACCATAGCCTTTCTGACGCCAATCTAAAGTAAATCAAGCACCCATTGTATTAATTAGTGGTTAAGTTAGTAAATAAACTACTGTTAAGCTTTATGTGGTGTTTCCGTTGAACCACTTCTTAATACTGCCAACTATTTACTCCAGCCTTCAGCTCTAGGTGTCTTCATCACCGAGTTGCCTATATTCACTAAACTATAAATGTGATGAGGACCCTAGGAGTCCCTTCAAGTGTTAAATCATGAGGAGATTCCAACGATCAACGTGGAGCAGGACCAGGTGAGGCTAGTCTGAGAAGAGACCCACAAGTACTCTAACTCGACCTTGCTCCCAGGCCCTGTACGGTGGCTCTCGTATTTTCTCTGCTGATTCCAACAGCTTCGTGAAGCATCGGCCACATGTACATTGGCGACGTACGCATTGTTGTCGGGAAAGCAAATAGAAACCCCCACAATGATATTATTTACTAGAACCAGCGATCAAGCTGGGTTAAGGAATTCCAGTAAACTGTTGTATACTAAAAGTAAACCTATTACTAAATAATTATCCTTGATAAAGGAAAGTAAATGGTTGACTTCTATTAGATCTACAAATATGTGGAAATTTATTCTCCGTGGGTGGCTGACGCAACACTGCACAATTCTAAGAGAAATTACATGATGTTCCACATCCTAATGCAATGAATTCTATGATACTAAACTACGGATTAGTAGTGTTAGTTAATTATTACGCTTAGTACAGGAAATACATCCCATTGTACTAAGGATAGTAAATGAGTATTAAATAATAATGAAGCCTAATACAGGAAATACATACTATTGTATTAGGGATGAGAATATTGTTGGAAATTCCAACACCACTTCTCGGGTGGCCTAATCTCCATCAGTCAATGAACATATGTACACATGTCTAGCCATAATGTACACTTGTGTAGCCATAATGTTCACTTGTGTAGCCATAATGTACACTTGTGTAGCCATAATGTACACTTGTCTAGCCATAATGTACACTTGTCTAGCCATAATGTACACTTGTGTAGCCATAATGTTCACTTGTCTAGCCATAATGTACACTTGTGTAGCCATAATGTACACTTGTGTAGCCATAATGTACACTTGTCTAGCCATAATGTACACTTGTCTAGCCATAATGTACACTTGTGTAGCCATAATGTTCACTTGTCTAGCCATAATGTACACTTGTGTAGCCATAATGTACACTTGTCTAGCCATAATGTACACTTGTCTAGCCATAATGTACACTTGTGTAGCCATAATGTTCACTTGTCTAGCCATAATGTACACTTGTCTAGCCATAATGTACACTTGTGTAGCCATAATGTACACTTGTCTAGCCATAATGTACACTTGTCTAGCCATAATGTACACTTGTCTAGCCATAATGTACACTTGTCTAGCCATAATGTACACTTATGTAGCCATAATGTTCACTTATCTAGCCATGATGTACACTTGTCTAGCCATAATGTACACATGTCTAGCCATAATGTACACTTGTCTAGCCATAATGTACACTTGTCTAGCCATAATGTACACTTGTCTAGCCATAATGTACACTTGTGTAGCCATAATGTACACTTGTCTAGCCATAATGTACACTTATGTAGCCATAATGTTCACTTATCTAGCCATGATGTACACTTGTCTAGCCATAATGTACACATGTCTAGCCATAATGTACACTTGTCTAGCCATAATGTACACTTGTCTAGCCATAATGTACACTTGTGTAGCCATAATGTACACTTGTCCAGCCATAATGTACACTTGTGTAGCCATAATGTTCACTTGTCTAGCCATAATGTACACTTGTCTAGCCATAATGTACACTTGTCTAGCCATAATGTACACTTGTGTAGCCATAGTGTTCACTTGTCTAGCCATAATGTACACTTGTCTAGCCATATTGTACACTTGCCTAGCCATAATGTACACTTGTCTAGCCATAATGTACACTTGTCTAGCCATAATGTACACTTGTCTAGCCATAATGTACACTTATGTAGCCATAATGTTCACTTGCCTAGCCATAATGTACACTTGTGTAGCCATAATGTACACTTGTCCAGCCATAATGTACACTTGTGTAGCCATAATGTTCACTTGTGTAGCCATAATGTACACTTGTCTAGCCATAATGTACACTTGTCTAGCCATAATGTACACTTGTCTAGCCATAATGTACACATGTCTAGCCATAATGTACACTTGTCTAGCCATAATGTACACTTGCCTAGCCATAATGTACACTTGTCTAGCCATAATGTACACTTGTCTAGCCATAATGTACACTTGCCTAGCCATAATGTACACTTGTCTAGCCATAATTGTACACTTGTCTAGCCATAATGTACACTTGCCTAGCCATAATGTACACTTGTCTAGCCATAATGTACACTTGCCTAGCCATAATGTACACTTGTGTAGCCATAATGTACACTTGTCTAGCCATAATGTACACTTGTCTAGCCATAATGTACACTTGTGTAACCATAATGTACACTTGCCTAGCCATAATGTACACTCGTGTAGCCATAATGTACACTTGTCTAGCCATAATGTACACTAGTCTAGCCATAATGTACACTTGTCTAGCCATAATGTACACTTGTCTAGCCATAATGTACACTTGTGTAGCCAAAATGTACACTTGTGTAGCCATAATGTTCACTTGTGTAGCCATAATGTACACTTGTCTAGCCAAAATGTACACTTGTGTAGCCATAATGTACACCTGTCTAGCCAAAATGTACACTTGTGTAGCCATAATGTACACTTGTCTAGCCAAAATGTACACTTGTGTAGCCATAATGTACACTTGTGTAGCCATAATGTACACTTGTGTAGCCATAATGTACACTTGTGTAGCCATAATGCACACTTGTGTAGCCATAATGTACACTTGTGTAGCCATAATGTACACTTGTGTAGCCATAATGTACACTTGTGTAGCCATAATGTACACTTGTCTAGCCATAATGTACACTTGTCTAGCCATAATGTACACTTGTCTAGCCAAAATGTACACGTGTTGTGCCATAATGTACACTTGACTAGCCATAATGTACACTTGTCTAACCGTAATGTACACTTGTGTAGCCAAAATGTACACTTGTCTAGCCGTAATGTACACTTGTGTAGCCGTAATGTACACTTGTGTAGCCATAATGCTCACACACTTGTGTAGCCATAATGCTCACACACTTGTGTAGCCATAATGCTCACACACTTGTGTAGCCATAATGCTCACACACTTGTGTAGCCATAATGCTCACACACTTGTGTAGCCATAATGCACACTTGTGTATATGTATCTGCGTCACCTCACAGTCTCCCATGGCTGGTCCTTCTATGCAGTATTTAGCATTATGACGAGTTTTGACGATCCAAAGTTACCTCTCAGTGTGACACAACTGTTCAGTATCTTATAGCATTCCTTCTCCAGCCTTCCCCATGGCCAGCCACAGCCAGCCATGGTGTTCCAAGTAGGGAGATTTATGACTATGAGGGTCTCTTCATCATGCATGCAACATTGCATAGTGCAAGCACAGTGCACACAATGTTGCATGCAAGATGGGGGTCCTCGTAGCTGTGTTGGAAGACGATACAATGCAATTTGAATGTTGCAAAATGATGCCTGATGATGATGATGGTGAAAAGTGCTGCAAAATGATGCAAGTGATCGAAGTGAAAAGGGAAAGTCAAAATATAATGGACAAGATCAAAATGTAAGGGTAAAATATAAAAAAAGGAGCGTTCACGTGAGATATGGGTTGAGCTGCATGAGTTGAAAGGAAAAAAATCGATGATGCAAGTGAGTGAAGTAAAATGGGGAAGTCAAAATATAGTGGGCATCAAAATGTAAGGGTAAAATATCAAAAGTCTAGTTCATAGGAGACTAGGGGTTGAGGTGCGTTACAACCCTCGAGACTTAGTAAGGTTCTTTTCCTCCAGTGATCAAAGTATAAGAAAATCGGCCTTGCCAAAAAGTGTCTAGGGTATGAATAAAACACTGCATAAACGGGAAAACAATATAACTATGCTAAGGGTGACACAATATAACATATAAATGGTAAAAATATAGCAACCAGAAATATTCTTTAGCATGCAATAATATAAATAAAAATCCTTACTGAGCATAGACAATATTCTCCATCACATGAATTAATAAATGGGATATTACACAATAATCTTACCAAGAGAAAATAACTATGTAATTAGCTAAAAATAACAATAACCACAGACTTAACTCACATACATGTCTCCACTCGATCAGCTCAGCAACGCTTCTGACTAAGCATCCCGGGCAGCATACGGCGTCCTACCACAACATCAACTAAACATCCACATGTACTCTTGTGAAACTCTACTAACAAAAGTATAGTACTAATAACCATTAATTCCATAATCTTAAGAGTATATAATACTGTTACATTACTCTCAAGAATTATTGGCAAACAATAATAAGAATTAATCAAGGTTGAAATATAAACGCTAGCTTGACAACCAGCCCAACTGGACACATCCAAATATGGTCATCCCCCCACAGTGAAGAAACCACACTCCCTCCAACAGGAAATAACTTGCACTCAAGCCTCATACAAATATAATGCAACTCAGGCACACTACAGCATGGTACAATATACATCATACAAGACTAATATCATACAATGGCCCTCTCCTCTTTCTCATCTACATTAATGACCTTCCAAATGCCTCCCAACACCTCAAACCAATTCTATTTGCTGACGACACAACCTTCATTTACTCCAGTCCTGACCCCCTTGCTCTAAATGCCACAGTAAATACTGAGCTAAATAAAGTCCAGCTTTGGCTATCTGCCAACAAACTCACCCTTAACATTGACAAAACTTTCTATATTCTGTTTGGCAATAAATCCTCTAATCAAATAAATCTCAAAATAAACAATACCCAAATTTGTAACAAATTAGATGGCAAATTCCTTGGCGTTCTCATTGACCACAAGCTGAATTTCCAGGGACACATTCTAAATATATAAAAAAAGTTTCAAAAACTGTTGGCATTCTTTCTAAGATCAGATATTATGTACCTCGCCCTGCCCTGGTGATGCTCTATTACTCCCTCATCTATCCATATCTTAACTATGGTATTTGTGCTTGGGGTTCTACTACCCAAAATCATTTTCGTCCTCTAATTACTCAACACAAAGCTGCTATTAGGACAATATCTAACTCTGGCCCTAGACATCACTCGGTACCCCTACTCAAATCTCTGAATATGTTAGATATTAAGTCACTGCACATTCTCTCATGTGTATTATACATATATTAAACGCTGAACTGTAATGCCAATCCTGAACTCAAAAGCTTCATTGACGGTTGTAACAGAACCCATGAGCACCACACCAGAAATAAATACAGTTTTGATATTCCAAGAGTACGGCTTAATCAAACTAGAAATGCTCTACAAATCAAGGGACCCAGAATGTGGAATGACCTCCCCACCATGTTAAAGACTGTACCTCTCTTAACCAGTTTAAGATAAAAACGAAACTCTACCTAATAAATTCCCTGTAACCTACCTTACCCCTCTATTGTCAACCCATGTCTGTTATGTTTTTAATCAACGCTGTTTGTCGACCTATTGTATTTGTGCTGCTTTTTCAGTCATGTTCCCCCCCATTTTTTTATCTTTATTTGTATTTGTTCTCAACACATTTTATTCTTTATACTCAATTAGTGTTAAGTTTTAGATATTAATGTTTTTCCTGCCCGAAACGCATTGCGTAATAGTGGCTTTAGGCATTGTATGTACTAGCTCTATCTATAAATCGATCAATTTATGTAAAATTCACTTGTATGTATGTACCTTACCTGAATAAACATATTTGTTATTTATTTATTTATAACTGGTAGACATAACACATCATAATGCCATAGTCACATGGAGATAGCATACCATAATGCAGTTATGGTGTTATCCTTCTCTTAATACGTTTTATTTAATATCTAGTAGACATAACATAAGGGACTTACATATTTATCTTGGTAAAACATACATTAGCGAAACATAATAACTAGCAAGCGTCTTCATTTTTTTTTCAACTATTATGAGTTGTTTTCCATGTGTTTTTAACACCAGGGCTAAGTGAGCCAGAGCTGTGTAGTAGTTGACCTTCCATTCAAGCTTTTCATCTTGATTCAAGTTATTACTGTCAATCATTCCCAACTTATAAGGAATTGTGACGCGCTTGATTGAATTATGACGCTTAGTCATGCTTAAAATTTGATTAATGCGTAATTTAAAGCTCCATCGTCTCTTGATCTTAGTATCATTGCGGAGCCCCTCCATTATACAATCTGTATCCTCCTCCTCACACTGTTCTAATAGAATTTTTTGCTATCAGCGTTATTTTCTATTGGCGGACCTGTGCTATACCGGGACACAATAGCTATAACATGTGGCACTCTTTCTGGTGAGGAAGAAGGAGAAAAGACCGCGCCTCCTACTTTGATGAGATCAGCCACCACCACATAGTTACTTAATGGCTGAATCGCTCGCTGTAGTCGTGTATAAGGATACCTTTCCCAGATCTCGCAAGACATTCCTCCTGAATGGGCGTGAATTGAAGGAATATCATACACTATACAGTCACCAGGATTGTATAGAACTCATCCGATGCCAGATAATCACCTTCTACTTTGCAGTCTTTAAGACAGGATAGCTTATGAAGCATATACCTTGAACACATCTTGTCCGTTATTAAATGCAATTTTGTTGATGTAAGGATTATATACAGTATAGAGTTACCATTTACTCTTTTCATTCCTCTATTACATCTGTAAACACAATCAACTGTTTGTTAAAGTGGGAAGATAAACACAGAGTATATTATTATTATTTTTATTAATTGCAAGCAATGGAAAAATGGTACCAATAATAAATAAATAATGTGAATAGTTTATATATTTCTAGTCTGCTGTTAAATCAATGAGTTCGATATCTCCTGTGAGGTCTATTATAGGCACGGGTCTGCATGGGGGTTTTGTAGTTTCGCCTTCTGCTTCGACCACATCTGTGTTCAAGTTGTTGTTGTTGTTCTTCTTCATCCGACGATAAGCAGAGGCAACGCCTTCACTTAACTTATGTGTAAGCACACCGTGTGTAGGCAATGCTGCAGGGATTGCATTGCTTGCAGAGTCAACCATCACAAATTTTAGCCCGCGACGCCGGTAATGCTGCTCCAACTTCATCATATAGTAGATATTTCAGTCTCCATACTTCTTTTGTAGCTCTTCCAATACTGACCGCAGCTCATCCCAGTCCAAAAGGGAAAATTATGCGATTAATTTTATATTCTTCTTCTCTTGTTAAGATGACTGCAAAGGCCTTACACAGAGATTTTGTAAACAAATAGCGTCGCATTTCTCTGTATCCAACTGTAAGCCTCTGTAGTAGTGCGGGTCGGTGGCATATAATGTCTTGATTTCCTTCATCGACATGTTTAGGGGTTTAGATGATTTCCCTCCGGCGTGATGTGATATTAATCCGATGAGGTGAGGTAGATGAGGGTCGTCACCAATTCGATTGTTGAATTGAGGGGGTTCACCATAGACTATCTCTCCAGGCATGACTCGATCTCTTCTCTCTGCACGATTTTTGTAGGGTAGTTTGCTCCTTTATACGGCCGTGCGAAGGTTAGTGGGTTTCCTGTTTTGTTTCGTCCCTGTTTCCCTGGGCAGACTAAAATCACTTTGACGTTAAGGTTTTAAACTCCCCTGCATATTTTGGATAATTGGGAGGTAAGTACTTTCCAAGTCTACATCTTCACACCGACCTGACATACCCTACACCCCAAGGGAGAACACTTTCTTATCTCCTCAGTATCTTCAATATACAATATGAGTTCTTCTAAAGATTTCGCCAAGTATAACAAGCGGTTTTCTTTCGTATCAGCACGCAAACCTTTAACCATAGCGTAATCTTTTGATTTATCGGTAATGGCTTGAGCAATATCATTCTTCTCAATAGGCTTCCCTAATCCATACTGACTTGCCAAGGTTACTATACTCGGTCCTTGCTCCCTCTGCTGATGTGAATGGATCCAGGTGATGGACGATCTTCTCTGATGCATCTCTTTAGATTATACGATTGCGTTCTGGCGTAAGCGGTGGCGTGAGGATACTTATCAGCAATGTCCTGCGACATGCCGTAGGGGGAGCATGATATACAATTTACAGAGTAGACAATGCAGCACTCTCGATTGTTAAACTCCTCATCTGTCATGTACCCGGATGATTTCTACAGAGTTCATTTTTTTCCCAACGTGATGTGGATGAATCACCCAGGTGAGATGAGTGGGCAGTAATGAATTAGTCGGATCAACCCCCCTTTTATCCCCCTAGGCGCGTGTGCGGCGCGTGTGCGGCGCGTGTGCGGCGCGTGTGCGGCGCGTGTGCGGCGCGTGTTTGCTCTCAGGATAGTTTCCATTTGATTAACCACACTCTGTAGCTGTGTATTTTATATTATATATATATATATATATATATATATATATATATATTATATATATTATATATATATATATATATAACTGAAAACTCACACCCCAGAAGTGACTCGAACCCATACTCCCAGGAGCAACGCAACTGGTATGTACAGGGATGCCTTAAACCACTTGACCATCACGACCGGACATAAGGAAGTGATAGCCGAGGCTATATGAACCACTTCCCCGCCGGCACCTGGATGGTTATCTTGGGCATAGCATTTTATCAAATCACCTCATTTTTTGGGGCAACACGTGAGGAACACAAATGCAAACAAGCCTGAATGGTCCCCAGGACTAGATACAACTGAAAACTCACACCCCAGAAGTGACTCGAACCCATACTCCCAGGAGCAACGCAATTGGTATGTACAGGGATGCCTTAAACCACTTGACCATCACGACCGGACATAAGGAAGTGATAGCCGAGGCTATATGAACCACTTCCCCGCCGGCACCTGGATGGTTATCTTGGGCATAGCATTTTATCAAATCACCTCATTTTTGGGGCAACACGTGAGGAACACAAATGCAAACAAGCCTGAATGGTCCCCAGGACANACCTGCAATAGCGGTTGCAATGCAATCAAATCAGTAGCCTTTCAATGACATCAATAACTAATGGGTTCACTGGCAACTCCAGCACCCTTCCTCAAATAATCTTTACGTTAATGTCCATCCAGTGGCACCATAACCAACAGCTAAATAGCAACCCTTGCTGTGTGGCTGCATACTGAACTAACCTGAACACAGGTGTGCCCACTGATGACGCAATATTGCAAACTCAAAGAAAAATATCACAGACTAAGTTACACCACAGCGTGTGATTTAATTACGTTACAGTCCACCAGTGGCATTTGCAACACAGCTATTCAACAGCCCCTCGAGAAATGACAGCAGGCTCCATCCTGCTGACACTTCGGGCTGACAACATGAACTAACTGAACAATCTCCACTGATGACACAAGCAAGCAATCAATAGTGACACGACTTCCTAGTGGCAGCTACTCTAATCACAAGCTTAAGGCCCTCCCTCCAACAGGAGCGACCCCCGTAATCAGGTGGGTAGTCTAACAGTGACTCCCCCTATCACAACTAAAGTGAACACAGTCAGGCAAGGTGGGATCTGGGACACAGCTCCACTCACTAAGTTACTTACCCTCGTCACTAGACGATAACCAAAAGAAATTGCCTTAATCAATTGCAACATTGATTATGTGAATAATGATGGAAATTGACTGATCACAGCAGTCAGCAACAAGTACTACTTTAATAACAACAAGTGTCTCACTTAGACAACAACATGATAGTACTCTACGTTAACACAAGTCCTCTTGTCACAATAACTCAAACTCTTAAATTACATCACACTTGACTCCTTGCAAGTATTCAGTGAGTAATTCTTAATTAAGGTCAAACGGACCACTAATTACATCCCAATTGAGTTACGTTAACTAAGCCTACCCCAGTGGGTGGCTTCTCAACAGTCTGTGTATCACTAATTACGTTTACTTACTAATGAGTGCTAATTACCCTAATTAGCCTTGAGCAATTAATTAACTGTCACCAGGACCGATAATTAATCATACATAAATACGTCTCACTCCGCACTGCCTAAGCAGGTCTCATCAAACACTGTGAATTCACGGAAGAGGAGTTAATTACCCTAATTAACAATGAGTGCAACTTAATCCACTGTCACCAGACAGAATATGATTAATATAACGTATTATGCTAACCCCATGACCTCGCTTTACCGAGTCATCTGAGTCCTCAAGACTCCAGACGTTAATTACTCCACTAATTATCATGAGCCACTAATTGCCCCAACCCTGAAAGGCAGTTAGTCTCGAGCAACTGACGTTAGCACTATCACTGACAGACTCTGACAGATCCTCTCCCACTACGTGAATTCATGATGAGAATGCTAATTACATAATTAGCTAGAGTGGTCAATTAATTGTCACACGGACAATTAATTGCACCGGACACGTATTCCCACAAGCTCAAGTTCAACACTGTTCTCCCATAACAGCACTCACTCATTCAACAACTTCAAGTGTGCACCCCCTTATCCAGTTAATTACCCCTAATTAACTCACTGAATCCTTAAGTACTCCACACAACTTAAAGAAACAAAGTAACCCTAAGGTTACATAGGTCACACATATAATGGCATGCAAAACATAAAATAGCACTGCCCACATACAGTTGCTATGGCAACTCGATAATTACTATGCCCACACAGTAATGACACACGGTTTTGCAACAATCAAGGTATACCAATCTTACTGTCCCTCTAATCTTGCAAACGTTGCAAAAGATCGCCCGATCCCGGTGGCTTCAGCAAGACAATATACGTTAATATAAGACACCGTCGCTCTACGCGGACAGCTGGCACTAATTCTCCCATAATTAGGCAAATTAACAAATTGCTCGCTCCCATTAAGTGACTGAGAATTTCCCTGAATACTCAAAGGGTCCCTTAAATCCTCAACACAGTTCCTAGGACAGTAATAACGTATACCTGATACACTGCACAAACCTGCACATAATGATACCGTCAGCATGCCCCCCATGCTAATGACATCATTAGGCAATCAGTCAGCGATCACATCTACTGACTCACCACACAACACAGTACAACAATCATGCAAATGAAACACATGGAAATGGCCTCCATAAACAATGTAAATTAATCACCAGGACATATACAGACCTCAGGATATCCACTAATAACCCTGCCCCACGGGCCTGCTTAATTAACTCTAACCTGGCCTAATTACATAATGAGGTACCATGGCACTAACCAAGGCTGGACGATTATACAGAATCGCCAGACTGGATCATTTATATGATGATTTCTCTACACTGACTGGTCCCAAACTCCAGTCAGTCTACACACAACAATATATCTACAGATATATAATTATAACACTACGTGATTTACAGTGACAATTTCCCACTCCAGGTACTGCCCCACAGTCACCTGGGCATGCCACAGACGGGCGTCTCAGCTACTTCCCTAGCCTGGCCGGGCTAGGGGCTCACACAACTTTTCTACTATGATTTCCACTAATCTGAGACACCGATAAAGTACTCACGTTTCCTTCCACACATTTCCTCATTTCCCAGGTCCTTACCACCTGGCTGTCAACACTTAGCTTGCTCCTCGTGCGTCGACAAGATGTGGCCTAGGCTGTCCTGGGAATGTGGCCAAGGGGGTGGCCAAAGGTGGTGGCCAACATGTGGCCACTGCGTGGCCTTCAGGAGGGTGGCCACGGGTGGCGCGTGACGTCACAGCACCCCACCCCACCCGGGCCGCGCGCGCGCGGGGAAGGTGGGTGGGTGGTGGGTGGGTGCTGGCTGGGCGGCCGGCGGGTGGCCGCGAGCGGCCAGGGGGCGGCCTGGGTGGCCGCGTGGCATACACACATGGATGGGGCATCACTAACAACCCCATCATACCAGAGCATGACTCGCTCTTACACTGGGGTGACAGGGTGACACTGGCCGGCGTCACCTACCACATGGACGACGTCGGGCGGAATTCAAAGTCCAAGTCCCAGTTTCTCGCAAATTTGGGCTTCGACACACCCAGGGTGGCTGGAGTGCCATGCAATATGAGTAAACAGAACGACGGGAGCGATAACGGTGGTGGGGGTGGCAGGCCCGCCACCCCGCACCTAGACACTTCACCCCTGGCTGCCCAATTCAAACTACCACTTTGGCGGGCCAGGGAGGCCCACATCCCCATATTTCTCCCCCTACCTTGTCTTGACCAATCAGCAGGAAGCCGGCACGGTCCCTCGTGCCGCTTCCAATAACAGGTCTACGCGCCAAAACTCGGCATAGGAGCAGGGGTGCCTAGACCAATCAAACGTGCCCCTCGCCTGTGGCGTGGCGTGACGTCACAAGGAGGGTGAGGCCTAACACAACGTCTCAACGTCTCCCTTGGTGGGGGGGAGGCAGCGTTCGCCCCACTGTCCCCCCTCCACCTCTAACGGTTTTTGTGTTACTACCATCTCTCTGTTTCACAGAACAGGAAAATTTTGCTGTAATTCTCTCTACAGAGCAATCACAGACCTCTCATTAGTTTTAACTGACAGCATTTAACATAAGCTTTCATATGACACCCCACAAGTATATGTAAATTTGAAAGCTTCAGTTTCTAGAGTCCCTAGAGCGACTAGCCTATTCTAGAAACTAGGAAAACTAGCTGAGGAGATTCTACATCTCCTCACAAGGTCATACATAAAGCTGTTGTCTACAATATCTGCATGTAAAGCCGCACGATACGATAAACTCTCACAGTGTTTTAATCGTGTTGATCCTAGTAAAACTGAAGTGACATATTTCACTAGTGCAAAACCAAAACAGAAGCAGGTGATGGCCGATATGAAAACGAGTGGAGTAAACACATGCTTTAAATTCGTGTTGGAAGTTACATGTGTTAGTGAATTTGTATTGGACAACGTAGATGTTAGAGTCCGACTTTAACTACAACCGGATAAATGGGTTGTACTTAGCGATAATGATCAAGCCAATTTTAAATACAATATTAAGTCTGCACGATTATGGATAGATAGAGTGATACCCTACCCTGAGGGATTAATAGTGATTAATATGGTTATGGTGCAGAAGAACTCCCCGATCATGTATGCTTTCAATAAAATTTTGTATAAAACTTGTATACTGAGTCAGCGCTCGGTAACTTTGAACCAGCCATGGGGTACAGTTATGTTAAAACATCTATACATGGTGATCCTTCATATGGAAGCAGTGTCAGGGGCGTATAATCGAAACCCGCTTTATTTGGAAAACTGTGACTTAAGTAAGGTATTAATATCAGAAAAGAGCATTAATATCATTAATATAGCATGCGAGTTCCCTCATAATTGTGCTAAACTATATATTGAGTTAAGATTAATATATGAATGGTGGAACAATACTAGCCTTTAATTTACAAGCGGAGGATATAAATGACACAATACCACTTGAAAGACTGGTAATCTGAGAACTGCTTTGGAATTTATACAGGGAGTAGTGCAGAATAAGGTCATAGTACTTTACAGTACTACAACAGGTATAATCAGCATTAATGCAGAGTGTCGAGTTGTTTGTGATACATGAGGTTAAATATTAATATGAATTGTTTGGAAATAAACGATGCACTTAGGGATGCATTCGGTGAGAAGGTGGATTATTTGGGGTATTTCTTAGCAAATGATGTAACCAAGATCCTAAAAAAGATATATAGAAGACCCGTAGTATTGGTAATGAATACACTGGACTCAAGTTCAGCTAATGAAATGAGGCATTTGATAACATTTGATGTTCATAATAAAGCTAAATATCAAATGAAGATAGTTATTCTACAGAGTTATGCTAATCCTAGAATAGAATCGTGTTCAAAACACTTTGAAGAGTTTGAGTCTCACTTCCGAGATTATGAGTTATATATTATAAAGAAATGAATACAGAGTCTGGACAGTTACTATTATGGGAATTATCCTATTTATTTTATCTTTCATCTTTCACATTTGAACTTCGAGGAAGTCTTGAAAAACTCTGATGAAACATTTAAATATGCGCTATATAGCGAGAATGACGCTAAAGTGACGAGATTTACTTATGTTTGAAAGAAAAAGCCAGCATGCAAGCAGACCTTCTGCTGAAGCAAGCTTGGAAACGACGAGAAATTATGTGAAGAAATAACTGACTGGATACAGTGAGTAATAATATTAATATTTGTGTTAATCCGATATAAAGAGATGTAACAGTTATTAGTAATTTTCATTCTCAACAAACTTATATCTGGATCTTTCTTCTACAGGGGGAGTTCTACAACAAGAGGAAGCCTACCTAGCTGAACTTGATGACGAGGATACAGAGTTGATCAGGAGGATGAAATGATATATTTAAGTTTGGAAGAACTGATCTAAACTCTTTATTACTATAAGTTTATTAATTCTATGTAAGCAGAAGGGAAGGGAACTATCAGGGAAAGTGCCAAGCCATTACTACTATACAGCACTTGGAAGGGGGGTCAGGATAAGGATTTGGGATGGGACGAGGGAAAGGAATGGTGTCCAACCATTTGGACGGTTAGGGATTGAACGCTGACCTGCATGAAATGAGACCGTCGCTCTACCGTCCAGCCAAAGTGGTTGTAAGCAGAGTGATTATCTGTTTTAATAAACGAATAAAAATTATATTAATGTGTATAATTTCTCCTAAGTGTTAATCTTATTAAGATTAACTTGTGTTTGTGTACTTACCTAGTTGTGCTTGCGGGGGTTGAGCACTGGCTCTTTGGTCCCGTCTCTCAACCGTCAGTCAACTGATGTTCAGATTCTTACTCCAACTGGGCTCTATCATATGTACATTTGAAACTGTGTATGGAATCATCCTCCACCACATCATTGCCTAATGCATTCCACCTGTTAACTACTCTGACACTGAAAAAGTTCTTCCTAACGTCCCTGTGGCTCATTTGGGTACTCAGTATCCACCTGTGTCCCCTTGTTCGCATACCACCCATGTTAAACAGTTTATCTTTATCTACCCTGTCAATTCCTCTGAGAATTTTGTAGGTGGTGATCATGTCTCCCCTTACTCTTCTGTCTTCCAGTGTCGTGAGGTGCATTTCATGCAGCCTTTCCTCATAACTCATGCCTCTTAGTTCTGGGACTAGCCTAGTGGCATACCTCTGAAATTTTTCCAGCTTCGTCTTGTGCATGACAAGGTACGGGCTCCATGCTGGGGCCGCATACTCCAGGATTGGTCTTACATATGTGGTATATAAGGTTCTGAAGGATTCTTTACACAGGTTCTTGAAGGCTGTTCTGATGTTAGCCAGCCTTTCGTATGCTGCAGATGTAATTCTCTTTATGTGGGCTTCAGGAGACAGGTTTGGTGTGATATCAACTCCTAGATTTTTCTCTCTGACAGTTTCATGAAGTGCTTCATCTCCTATTTGGTATCCTGTGTCTGACCTCTTGTTTCCACCGCCTGGTTTCATTACCTTACATTTACTCGGGTTGAACTTTAGTAGCCATTTGTTGGACCAATCATTCAGTCTGTCTAGGTCATACACAAATAGTAGTAGACATGCACTAATACACTAATAGTACACTAGTACACATACACTAATAGTAGTAGAGAGTATGCCATAGACCGGCCATTTTGCTTTTTCCCAAAGCTGGTCTATGGCGTAAGGGTGTTTTCATATTTTTCCCCTTACTTCTGGGCACTGGCGTAGGGGCAGTGTGTGTGTGTGTGTGTGTGTGTCTCTGTGTGTGTGTGTGTGTGTGTGTGTGTGTGTGTGTGTGTGTGTGTGTGTGTGTGTGTGTGTGTGGGTGTGTGTGTGTGTGTGTGTGTGTGTGTGTGTGTGCGTGTGTGTGTGTGTGTGTGTGTGTGTGTGTGTGTGTGTGTGTGTGTGTGTGTGTGTGTGTGTGTGTGTGTGTGTTGTGTGTGTTTGTGTGTGTGTGTGTGTGTGTCTGTGTGTGTGTGTACTCACCTAGTTGTACTCACCTAGTTGTGTTTGTGGGGGTTGAGCTCAATAGTGAAATATGTGACTACGACCGTGTGCACCATCTGGCCAGGTAGGTCTAATAGGTCCAGGTGGCCAGCTGGTGTAAAGGTATGTAGCCACATAGTGTTCTAGGGGAATTTTCCCTGATGTTTGGCGCGTGTCGGACGCGTGTGAGCGTCCGGTGTCTGGTTACGCGGTAGGGAATGATGGGGGTCATGTTGGGGGGTAGGAGAGTATGTGGGGTAAGTGGGAGAGTAAGGAATAGGAGGAGAATAGGAGAAGAGTAGAATAGGAGGTATAAGAGCGAATGAATATGTATGTGTGTTTGCCATAGAGTTAATCCTGTGTGTAGATAAAATGATTAATAGATGAGTCTAAGTAAGGCTATGTAGAGGGCGGTGGAGGTGTGAGGGTCCCAACATAGCCGGATATGTTGATGGGGTGAGGGAGGGGAACTTCCCCTCGGCAGGAGAAGGTTGGAGGCCATTGTGGTTGAGAAGCGAGGGTGGAATGTGTTTGCGGTTTTGACAGTCATTATTTTCTTCGAGCGAAGAAATCGTTTAACTTTTTTTCTGAGCTATGCAGCTGTGTTTGGTGATGATCAATGACGTGATTAGTTCCACCATACACAGGAGGAAGTGTTGAGGAGGGTGAGAGAGAGCAGACTCTCTTAAGATGTGAATGAGAGGAAGAGGTAGCAGTTGGCAGAGAAGGTCTGTTTTACGTAACAATGCACGTGTGTGTATAGGTGACAGACCAGGACGTGTTGGAGCTGCACCAGGGTGGATGTGGTCCATTAACCTTAATCGTTTTTCAAAGTCTACAGAGGGGTCTGGGAGGTGTGTACTGTCCACCATTCAGTGGCTAACTGAAGAGTATTTCTAGCACAGATGGGGTCATATCTTCCCCTCCCACCCCACTTCCCCTCAGCTCCCCTCGTCAGGCAACAAGCTACATCTATCACCGGTAATTTCACACTCCATGGGTCTGGAGGACAGCTTTTTGAGATAGTTTTGACATAGCACACACCTCAGCCACAATGTTTGAGTTTTCTCGCTAGCGAAAGAGAGAATACATGCTCCTTTTTATAACGTGAGCATCACGGTACAACATTCTTTGCTGAATATTTTAACTTTTTCTCACACAAAGCATCCGTATTGACGATGTGCAATGACTGCTATTAGTTCCTCC
>WNGS01086574.1:105565-116488 GCA_020271785.1 Procambarus virginalis
TTGTCGTTTCCGTTAGGTACACTATCACTGTCAACACTATGCCACACATCCTGCCTTCTCCGTTTCTTCTGTGTCTTGGTTACAACTTCTTGAAAATTACTCTCCTCTACTGACTGGCCGCTTTCTGTGTCCATGTGAATATTGCCGCGGGTGTAGCCAGTTCTTCTGTTAACCGATTTTCCATCTCAGTACCCAGCATCGGGAGGGGGGGGATGTGTTGTATGCGATATGTTGCAGAGGTGTTACTCTGGCAAGGGTGCAGGAGAGACGAGAGCAGCGGAACGACGTCCTCACCCGTCGACTGTCTTGTAAACACTGAAAGAGGTGGTGGTACTGCTCTTTACTACCACCAAGAACTGACTTGCTTAAAAGTAAATAAAACTAGAGACTCTTGTGGAGAGTATATCTTTGTCTGTTTCAGAGTCAAGGGTGCTGAGATTGTCTTGACTGTGGGAGCAGTCTATAGAATTCCTAACACTGATGTGAGTGAATTAAACTCTAACCTTATAAATCTCATACTAGAGAACAGACTGAACAAAAACCGCTTAATTATTTCTGGGGACTTTAACATTGACCTCTACAAGCCTGATAACCCTCGTGCTCCTAGTTTCCTCAACTGTATAAATTCCTGCTTCCTCATACCCTTAATCACTAGACCTACTAGAATCACTGATAGTACTGCTACGGCTCTTGACCACATCTGGACTAACATAACCTCTCCGCTTACTTCAGGGATAATCATTAATAGACTACAGACCATTACCCCACATTTCTCCGAACCAACATTAACACCCCACTTCTAGATACAGGAAGATAAGTTTTAGGCTGCACAATGAAACTTCTATAGGCAATTTTATAGCTGCTGCTGCTAATATCAACTGGGAGTCCGAATTAGGTAACATAGGGGACATCAGTCTAGCAGTGCAATCATTTATTTATTCAAAAAACTCTCAGCCTTTATAACACCCACTGTCCTATGCTAACGAAACAAGGCACAACTTAAAGGCTAAACAATCCTTGGCTTACAAAGGGGAATACTTAAATCTATTAATAAAAAACATGACCTTGAGAAGAAGTATAGGTTAGGAATCATCTCCAAAGAATTTTCAAAGACTTACTCGTCATTGCTATCTAAAATAATTAGGAGAGCCAAAACTAAATACTACGAAAATAAATTTACCCAAATAAAGGGCAACATTAAGAAAACATGGAGCACTATTTTACAAATATTGGGATCAAAAAAGATTTTAAATAACAAACCAACACTCCTGTCCAATAACGATGGTCAGCTTTCAGCCACTGATACTGCTATTGAATTCAATAGGTTATTCTCATCCATTAGGTCCTTCCTTGCAAATGATATTCCATCTTCCAGTACTGATGTTAAGGACTACCTTACAGGTAACTATCCACAGTCTCTGTACCTAAAGCCTACTAATTCCACTGATGTTAATGAGATAATCCATTCCCTTAAAACAAAGTCTAGTGCCCTTGAGGAGATACCAACTCTAATTTACAAAAAAAAAAACTCCAGATTTTTAGGTCCTGCCATTGCATTGCTCTACAAGAAGCCACTTGAACTCCAAACCTTTCCAGATATTCTAAAAAAAAAGCGAGAGTAACCCCTGTCCACAAATGTGGTGATCTCACCCTGTCAACAACTACAGACCTACATCAATTCTGCCAAACTTGTCAAAAATATTTGAAAAACTAATCTATAAGAAGCTTTACTCTTATCTAGCCAAACACAATATACTTAGCTCTTGCCAATATGGCTTCAGACCCAAAAAAGCACTAACGCACTTATTAGTATGATTAACTTGATACATACAGCTCTTGATAAAAATGAGTTCCCTGTTGGGATATTTGTTGACATATGTAAGGCTTTTGACACTGTCAACCACCAAAACCTTATTCTTAAATTACATCATTATGGAGGAGAGGTCACTCCCTCCAATATCTTCAGTCTTACCTTACTGACAGGCTCGAGTATGCTTCTGTGAATAATTCTATTTCTCCCACCCTACCCATCAACATTGGTGTTCCTCAGGGAAGCATACTTGGCCCTCTCCTCTTTCTCATCTACATTAATGACCTTCCAAATGCCTCTCAGCAACTCAAACCAATTCTATTTGCTGACGATACAATCTTCCTTTTCTCCAGTCCTGACCCTCTTGCTCTAAATGACACAGTGAATACTGAACTAAATAAAGTCCATCTTTGGCTAACTGCCAACAAACTCACCCTTAACATTGACAAAACTTTCTATATTTTGTTTGGCAATAAATCCTCAAATCAAATTAATCTAATAATAAACAATACCCAAATTAGTAAGAAGATGGCAAATTCCTTGGTGTTCTCATCAATAACAAGCTGAATTTCCAGGGGCACATTCTAAATATATCAAAAAATGTTTCTAAAACTGTTGGCATTCTTTCTAAGATCAGATATTGTATACCTCGCCCTGCCCTGGTGACGCTCTATTACTCTCTCATTTATCCTTATCTCAACTATGGTATTTGTGCTTGGGATTCTACTACACAAAATCATTTACGTCCTCTAATTATTCAACACAAAGCTGCTATTAGAACAATATCTAACTCTGGCCCCAGACATCACTCGGTACTCTTACTCAAATCTCTGAATACGTTAGATATTAAGTCACTGTACATCCTCTCATGTGTACTCTATATATTTAAAATTCTGAACTGCAATGTCAGTCCTGACCTTAAAAGCTTCCTAGAAGGTTGTAACAGAACTCGTGTGCACCACACCAGAAACAAATACCTATTTGATATGCCAAGAGTGCGACTTAACCAAACTAGAAATGCTCTACAAATCAAGGGACCCAGAATGTGGAATGACCTTTCAAATCATGTAAAAGGCTGTACCTCTCTCAACTAGTTTAAGAGTAAAACGAAGTTCTACCTAATTAACTCCATGTAACCTGCCTTACCCCCTAAATGTCAACCCATGTCTTACTTTTTTAAACAATGCTGTTTGTTCTCCAACTTGTACAATTCGGGATTTCTGCCATGTTTCCCCCTATTATTTTTTTGCATTCCCTTTTTCAACACAATTTATACATAATCCCAATTACTATTAAGTTTTAGTGTAAGTGGAGGGTTTTCCCCACACCTTGCCAAAAACACTTTGTGTATTAGTGGCTTTAGGTATTGTATGTACTAGCTCTATCTATAAATCCAACTTTATGTTTGTAAATCATCTATGTATGTACTTTTCTTGAATAAAAAAATTTAATTTGAATTTGAATTAAATATTAAACAGAGATAAGTGAAACAATTAAAGAGTATAACCCTAGATATGGAAACACTTATATTAAGTATGATTCATCCTCTAATCTAAACAAGTGTAATACTACATTTAGTGAGGAGAATATTTCTTCTGACACAGGATACAGAAATGTATGTAGAGTATCTTAATTATTTGGCTCTGCACTCGGGATAGTATTAGTTGTAGTTCCCTGTAGTGAATACGACATACTTGTAAGGAGACAAAATACCTTGAATGTGACACGTGTCTCTTCCCTCCACAACCTTGAGGAGAGGGTAGATATTTTCTGTGTTTATTGTGACAAGATCTCTTTTATGAGATACAGCAACCAATCTGTTAATATTTTGGATCTAATCTCTCTAAATGGGAGCGTCAATAGAAACAGTAAGAAGCTTTATGTACAGCTTAACACTAATATGATAGACGGCATTAGTATTACTATTAGAGACCAAGATGGTAACCCTATACATTTTGATGAAGGAGGATGTACCACAGCGGTGGTGCATGTATGTCCTATAGCAGGACATATATAACCAAGACTAGCGATTAACTCCTCATTAGTCCAAAACAAGCGGAGAAATGTGTGCCAAATTTATTCCATCCTCTGTTGAGGAATTATTCGTTCTGCTAACTCCCTCCTAGAGGAGGAGGAGGAACAGATGATATACGGATTTTCAATAGTACTATATGTTATATCCGTGGTGGGGGTATACTAAGCTTTTTAAGGGGAATAGTGGATGAGCGGCTCCCTTTATAATGAGAACATTAGCACAGGCAGCACTCACCTTGTGGCAGAATGTCCTACAAGACATCAATAATGACAACTAAACTTTCAAACACTCGCTTAAAAATCGAGGAGTTGAAACATTGAAAGGAGTGGAGAAACATGTTTTGGGAGGGAGAGTACAGAAGAAAAAAAGAAGAATTTAGTATATATCAAAAGATTTTCTAAGGCGAAATATAATGACGTGTTGTATGTAAAAATGTTCTCACTTGATTAGTAAGATCTAGAGTGAGAACATGTCTGGCTATTACGCTCTAGGGCCTTTGGTGTCCTTAGAACTTTATAGAGCACTTGTTAGTGAAGCTTTTCCTAAGGTATTTTCTCCGCGATTGGTGGAAACAACTATAGCAAGTCGTCATACTGTTGATATACTACCTGTGAATTCTGGGGTAAATAACAAGTTTAGTGACACCTATCTGGAATTCATCATAAAGTGGATAAATGGTTAGCTGATGGATTTGTCATCTATCGCTTTGGCCCTGTCTATTGATCTGACTGAAGAAGATGGAATAACCCCTATAGAAGCTGCTAAAAGTGTATCTATTGTGAATGGATTATCATAAATGCTATTTAAATCAGCTATTGTGTATTTAACGAGACCGTGGCTGAAAGCAGTTCTTTATTCTCCTTCAGGTCATACATAAAGCTGTTGTCTACAATATCTGCATGTAAAGCCGCACGATACGATAAACTCTCACAGTGTTTTAATCGTGTTGATCCTAGTAAAACTGAAGTGACATATTTCACTAGTGCAAAACCAAAACAGAAGCAGGTGATGGCCGATATGAAAACGAGTGGAGTAAACACATGCTTTAAATTCATGTTGGAAGTTACATATGTTAGTGAATTTGTATTGGTCAACGTAGATGTTAGAGTCCGACTTTAACTACAACCGGATAAATGGGTTGTACTTAGCGATAATGATCAAGCCAATTTTAAATACAATATTAAGTCTGCACGATTATGGATAGATAGAGTGATACCCTACCCTGAGGGATTAATAGTGATTAATATGGTTATGGTGCAGAAGAACTCCCCGATCATGTATGCTTTCAATAAAATTTTGTATAAAACTTGTATACTGAGTCAGCGCTCGGTAACTTTGAACCAGCCATGGGGTACAGTTATGTTAAAACATCTATACATGGTGATCCTTCATATGGAAGCAGTGTCAGGGGCGTATAATCGAAACCCGCTTTATTTGGAAAACTGTGACTTAAGTAAGGTATTAATATCAGAAAAGAGCATTAATATCATTAATATAGCATGCGAGTTCCCTCATAATTGTGCTAAACTATATATTGAGTTAAGATTAATATATGAATGGTGGAACAATACTAGCCTTTAATCCCTTGTGATGATGAGGTAGAGAACGGGTAATAAATAGGCAAGAGAGAGGTTAGGAGGAAAGTAAGGTGTAGAGAATAGTAGTAATAATGAGAACTGCAGAAGGCCTATTGGCCCATACGAGGCAGCTCCCATTATAACCACCGAAGGAAAAGTAATAGGAATAAGAAGAGGATAGCAAGGAGCGTAGGAGAAGAGAGAAAGAAAAGGAAAGAGAAAGAAAGATAAATGGAAGGGGTAAGCTTATGTTAAGTCACGTTTGTAAGAAAGATTAGAGCATTTGAGTATGTACTGTGAAAGGGAAGAGTCCACAACAACAAAGCCAGGACTCATGTTCATGTTGGGTACTTTGTGTATAAGAGCCGATTCTACAAGACGGCGTCTGTGAAGAGTAGAGGCAGGAAAGATTATTTTGGAGGAAGACCAATCAATGGGATGATTAGAATCCCTCACATGGCAGAAGAGAGCATTGTTAGTGTCTGCAGACTTAACACTTCTCTTGTGTTCTTTAAGTCTGTCATTCAGTGTACGGCCAGTTTCGCCAAAGTATTGGAGAGGACAAGATGAACAGGAAATAGAGTAGACACCAGCCTTTGAAGCAGGAGGAGCAGTGTGAACTAGATTGCTACGNAGTCGCTTGTGATGAGGAGGTAGAGAACGGTAATAAATAGGCAAGAGAGAGGTTAGGAGGAAAGTAAGGTGTAGAGAATAGTAGTAATAATGAGAACTGCAGAAGGCCTATTGGCCCATACGAGGCAGCTCCCATTATAACCACCGAAGGAAAAGTAATAGGAATAAGAAGAGGATAGCAAGGGAGCGTAGGAGAAGAGAGAAAGAAAAGGAAAGAGAAAGAAAGATAAATGGAAGGGGTAAGCTTATGTTAAGTCACGTTTGTTAGAAAGATTAGAGCATTTGAGTATGTACTGTGAAAGGGAAGAGTCCACAGCAACAAAGCCAGGACTCATGTTCATGTTGGGTACTTGGTGTATAAGAGCCGATTCTACAAGACGGCGTCTGTGAAGAGTAGAGGCAGAAAGATTATTTTGGAGGAAGACCAATCAATGGGATGATTAGAATCCCTCACATGGCAGAAGAGAGCATTGTTTAGCAGTTACCAGGGAGGATGTTCTTAAACAAATAGAAAACTCAAACCAAACAAATCCCCAGGGCCGGATGAAGTGTTTGCCAGGGTGTTTAAAGAATGCAAAGGGGGTTTTGTGACCCACTGTCAATCATATTTAATAAATCAATAGAGTCAGGCAGAGTGCCAGAGTTTTGGAAAGTTGCTAATGTGATACCAGTTTTTAAGAAAGGAGATAGATCACTTGCGTCTAACTATCGACCAATTAGCCTAACGTCTATTGTGGGAAAGTTACTCGAATCTATAATAGCAAATAAAATTCGTCTTCATCTTGAAAAACATAAATTAATAATTGAGTCGCAACATGGTTTTATAAATGGCCGTTCATGTTTAACAAATTTGTTATCTTTTTATTCTAGCATAGTTGAGGCAGTTGATAGTGGTAAGGATTGTGATGTTGTGTACCTTGACTTTAGCAAAGCTTTTGATACAGTGCCACATGAAAGACTGATTAAAAAGATAGAGGCTCATGGTATTGGGGGTGCTATATTAAGCTGGATTAGGGCATGGCTATACCAAAGGAAACAGAGAGTTAGTATAAATGGAGTCAAGTCAGAGTGGGAAAATGTGGAGTGCCTCAAGGCTCTGTCTTGGGACCTCTGTTGTTTATAATATATATAAATGATTTAGATTCAGGTTTGAGTAGCAACATTTGCAAATTTGCCGATGATACGAAAATCGGTAGGGAAATTAATTCGGAGGAGGACTCACTATCACTTCAAGTTGATCTAGATAGGGTTTTGAAATGGTCAAAGGACTGGCAGATGCAGTTTAATGCTGATAAATGTAAAGTTCTGAGGCTAGGTAACGATGATAGAGTTACAAGATACGAGCTAGATGGTGTTGAGATTGCGAAGTCGGATTGCGAAAGGGATCTGGGAGTTATAATTAGTAAGAATTTAAAACAAAAGGATCAATGCATGAATGTTCGTAATAAGGCAAATCGGACACTCGGATTTATTAATCGCAGCGTTAGTAACAAGACACCTGGTGTGGTTCTCAAGCTATATCTTGCTCTTGTTAGGCCCCATTTAGATTATGCAGTTCAGTTTTGGTCGCCATATTATGGAATGGATATAAATTCACTTGAACGTGTCCAGCGTAGGATGACTAAGTTAATTCCCCAAATTAGAAATCTTTCATATGAAGAAAGATTAACAAAGCTTAAGTTGCATTCACTGGAAAGGCGAAGAGTTAGGGGTGACATGATAGAGGTTTACAAGTGGATGAATGGACATAACAAAGGGGATATTAATAGGGTATTAAAAGTATCAACACAGGACAGAACGCGAAACAATGGGTATAAATTGGATAAGTTTAGATTTAGGAAAGACTTGGGTAAATACTGGTTCAGTAACAGGGTTGTTGATTTGTGGAACCAATTGCCGCGTAACATTGTGGAGGTGGGGTCCCTCGATTGTTTCAAGCATGGGTTGGACATGTATATGAGTGGGATTGGGTGGTTATAAATAGGAGCTGCCTCGTATGGGCCAATAGGCTTTCTGCAGTTGCCTTTGTTCTTATGTTCCATATATACTTTATACCCATACATATACATACACACACACATATACATATATACACACATGCATTCACAGACATTTATCTCATTTACTCTGACAGGGTGAGATAGCTGATAAAGAAACTAGTGTGCAATTAAGCACTTAATCACTGAAGGTGATTAAGGTGCTTTTACAAGCTCAGGTTATATAGTTACATCACATACATTGTATAATTAATGTATTACATGGTCAATCTTGGATACAAGTCCAATATATCATCAAGTGTTCCAGTACTCATATAGTAATTACACAGTTCAGCATACCTTAGCCCAGGAGGGCGAAGGTCAGTCAATATGGGACATTCTACAATATAATGTTCAAGAGAGTGCATGTTTTCTCTTTCACAAAGTTGACACATTGTGTACTCGACACTTGGGTTTTGAGAAAGCTGCCAGATACGTCTATATCCCAGGCGTATTCTGGCCACTATAACATCACATTGCCGGGTTCTTGTTCTATTAGTCCCATATGTGAATGTCTCCTCACGATATCTATCATAATATTTAATGCTACAACTTTCAGGTCTTTGTGAATTTGTTAGGTCGGTGAGATCTTCATTAGATATTTGTTTAAGTATTCTCTTTGTCACTGCTAATGATACACCCATATCAATTTCTACCACTGGTTTTCTACAGGCTGTCTTTGCAAGCATATGACTCTTAAAGCTCTTCTAAGGTCGTTGGTTGCTTCACATTCCAGGAGATAGTGAAGTAGTGGCTTTTGTGAATGACAGTAGCATCATAGAGAAGCACTTCTTTTATATATACATGGAGAAAGTCTGATCTACAGGGGCACTTTTATGTCGTGATAGTTTCATGATTTAAATACAAATATTTTATTCCACAACGTGACATAGCATTAACAAATTACAAAATATGTGCAGTTACAACAAATAATAACTTCATATGTAACATTCACAAGAGATTACGCTATTGGTCGATGTTCAAGTTCAAGTATGTTTCTTGAGACAAGAAAAATACATCCCTAAGGGATAGAGTAGCTTTAGCTACTTCTACACCCCCCCCCCTCCCCCGAGGTCGATGTTATGTCACCAGGATCTCCCGCCACCCTTTTTTACGGGCTATTCATGCCTGTGCCACCTCTTGGGTGGCTTAATCTTCATCAATCGCACCTCTTCCCACAGGTTATGTTCGGGATGAGAAGCCTGTCGGAAGGGTCAGTCTATGGTGATCAGTTGGCAAGTCAACACGTATAGATCTTCGTGTCTTGAATTCCAGTGTTTAACATTAGTGAACGATCAGCATCGCGCCATTTACTTGGACTAATTTCTGTACAACGTCTCGCAACAAGACACAAAAACGGCGAGACCTACATCTAGGAACGAGGCTTCTTGCATGGTGGGTATACAAGACTCTCAACTGCAATTTCTGATAAGATGGGGAACAGCAGAAAGCCTATTGGATTTTTTTTGCAAGGCAGTTCCCATTTTTTATCTAATCACAATCATTCACATATTTATGTAACCAACTACTGAAACAATCCGCTGACCCCTTGTTTTTATGTTAGCAAAGTGATTCATTAATCAGCATCCCTATTTCCAAACCAGTATTTACCCAGGGCTTTTCTGAATCTACAGTTATCCAATCTGCGTCAATTATTTGTTCCCGCTTTATTATGTGTTCTTATATTTAGCATTTTAATACATTTTTATATATTTGTATACTACAATCGAGCACGCTTTTACTTTGCCTTTCTAAAGAAGGTATATTTAGCTTTGTTTAGTCCCCTTCATATGGGAGGTTTCTAATTCCGGGAATAACTTTAACATCCTTCACTGTAGCGAATTTATACTAATTCAGTAATAGAGTGCTTAAAGCAAACTGCATGATAAAATTCCGGCCTAACAAAGGTACCTGAACAAAATTGTGTTTTATTCTTACATATCTAATTCATATATACAGGTGAAATGCTGATGTTCCTTATTCCCTAGCTCAGCGTCTAACTAATCACTATTTCTAATTTGTGTCTCCCTGTTCGTAAAAGTCTAAAATATTATTATCCCGGTTGGGTCCTTAATATGTACTACCGGACGTCCGTGCCTGTGGCAACGCGTCCACCTCGAAACCAAGTCATTTCCAATCCAGGCGGTCAACCCCAAAGGCGCAACCTTCATCAATGTTTAACATGCTGTTCATTCAAATCAGAACTTATACCTTTTCTCAAATCTAAATTAATACTTAATTATATATTGCATATTGTAGTTTGGTTAGGTTCATGTAACAATCGTAAGGTTAGGCGTTTAGGTTCTGTTGGCGATTTTTTGTACTTGTAATAGACTTTGGCCTTTAATTTGGAGGATGGGCTGCCCGTAGGTACAGTCGGGTTCCTTCTCCTCTCAACAAATCAAGAATTCGGTTCGCATCCTGGGCGGGACGGAAATGGGTTGGGCGCAGTTTCCTTGATTCTTACGTATATAATTCATAATTAGAATATTATTCTAATTAGTCACCTCGCTTGACTCGGGGATTACATAAGGTCATGTAACAATCGTAAGGTAGCCCGTAAGGTGTACCTGGTCGGACCACACCTTCGGGCTACTCATGCCCGTGCCACCCTCTAGGGTGGCTTAATCTTCATCAATCACGTACACCCTCCCAACTACTACGGGCTCACTATAGCCCGTGCTACATGGACAGTCCGTTCTGAGTAGCTAAATCTGAAACAACAACAACAACTCCCAACTATCCTCCATTTTGCAACTATCCTTTCACGACAAAGATCACATTCACTCAACAAATACCACTACATACGATCTCGCTTCATGCAGGTCAGCG
>WNGS01086578.1:0-14826 GCA_020271785.1 Procambarus virginalis
AAGATGCTATGACCTCAGCTGCCCATACTTTCACGTGAAAGCACGGAACGCTGCATAAAGAGTGGCAAGCAGGATAATGAATTTGGAAGAAACTCGATAATTTTTTTTATATCAAACCGAAAGAGAATTCAAAAGGAGGAGCATACATAATGTATGGAACTGGATACCAGACCCACTTGCATACCAGAATTACAGATAAAATTACACACCAAAAGGGAACTACGACAGGCAACTGCCCTACAACAATCAGCACTGGTCAGAACAAACTCAATATGTCCACGCATAATGGGCTTGCCGAAAAAGCCTCCCAGTCCAACCATCCCTAATAGAGTAATCTCATTCATCTTTGCCAACATACAAGGACTAAAAACAAGAACAAACAACAAAGTACAGTTCATAAATGGCCTCCTCACGGAGTCAAATGCAGTATTTGGAGCTTTCACAGAAACCCATGCAGGGGAATTCATAGACAGTGAGATCTGGATTCCAGGATATAACCTATACAGGTGTGATAGGAAAATTAGGTCACATGGAGGAGTGGGTCTGTATATTAGGGAAGACCTTGTATGCTCGGAGCTCCTTAACGTTACAAATGAGGTGGTAGAGGTACTGGGATTAAAAATAGATAAAATAAATTTAGTGATTATTCTAATATACAAACCGCCAGATGCAACGGCTGAGGAATTCACAGAACAGATAAACAAAATAGAGAATAGCCTTGATAATTTGGAGAACCCAATACCTGATATTATCTTCCTAAGTGACTTCAACTTGCCTAGTCTCAGGTGGAGAATAACAAACAATAATATTATACCAGGAAATCTATCAGGACCTAACCAACCACAGATTAGAGAACTACTTAGATTCTGTGACAAATTTTCACTCAGTCAGCAGATATCAGAGCCAACGAGAAATGAAAATATTTTAGATCTGGTCTTTGCGAACAATGAAGACATTATCAGAGACATTACGATATCAGATACCACATACTCAGATCACAAGCTCATTGAAGTGCAAACTACCATCAATACTCAGAATAGACCTAAAACGTTGATCAAGCGAGAGGGGCTATTCAGTAAATTCAATTTTAATAATATAATGATAGACTGGGAGAAAATAAACAGGGAACTTACAAACATTCCATGGGAAACTGTTCTAAGTAATAAAAGTCCTACAGAAGTGTTATAGTTGTGGTCAGAGAAACAATCTTCGTCCTCATGGTTTTATTCTCCGCCAGTAACAACAACAAAAAAATAATCAGGTACATGAAATATTATTAACAAGATCATAAACAAAAGAGCATCTGCTCCAAACATGCTACCTCCAACATCTGTAGTACTCAATCCCAACATTCCTCCCCTTTTAAATAAACTCTATCCCTACAGGTTAAGTCTATCAGGCGGTCGTATGACTCTTCCTGATTTTCTCAACTGGGAGTCCTGACCTGTTACTTCTGGGAAACATTCTTCTGAATTACTCCTTGCAGAGTCCATTGGGTTGACTGTATCCCCATAACCCTCTGCTGCCCCTTGCTCTGCCTCCGGTCTCCTGCAGGTGCTGCTATCCCTTCATTATTAGGATGGATATCACTAGTTGCCCCACCCCCACCTGAAGGGTCTTCAAAATTCCCTGTGAACCTTGGCATGAGCTGATCGGCATGCCTTTTCCAATTAATGTTCCCAAAACTCTGCACTTGCACAGTGAAGTTCCTGCGGCCCAGGACTTCCCTAATTTTCCCTTCCACCCAGGGCTTTCCACTTCCAAAATTCCTTGCATATACTGCATCCCCCTCATTAAACAACAATTCCTCTCACTGAGCCAACTGACTGGCCAAGCTAGTTACCGATTTCTCTTTATTGGGATCTGTCTTTACTGCTTCCATGTGCACTTTAAAGTGTCTATTAAACAGTAATTCAGAAGGAGATTTACCAGTAGTAGAATGAACAGTTTTTCTTTGATTATATAAAAATCTACAAAGCCTTGTATTAATAGTACCTTCCGTAAACCGCTTTAACCCTTCTTTCAAGGATCTCACTGCTCTCTCTGCTAGACCATTTGAAGAAGGATTATAGGGGGCAGGTGTTACATGTTTAATACCATTTTTTCTAAAAAAATCCTCCATTTCCACAGAAACAAAATAAGGAGCATTGTCTGAGACAATTATGTCTGGCAATCCAAAATTACAAAATGTTTTCCTTAGTAATTCACAAGTTACAGATGATGTGGTGGAATTACACACATGCACATCCAGAAATTTGGTGTATGAATCCACCACCACTAGGTAATATTTATTATCCATAGGTCCCGCATAATCTACATGAAGTCTAGACCAGGGTTTTCCAGTGCATGGCCAAGAAAGTACTGGGGCCTGGGGTTTCTGATAATTCTTAAAGCAAATATGACAATTTTTTGTTACCTCAGCAATATCCTGGTCTATTTTTGGCCACCAAACCCAACTTCTAGCTTCTGCTTTCATAGCATTTATGCCATTATGGCCTACATGCAGCTGTTCCAAAATCTTACATCTCAGTTCCCCAGGCACCACCACTCTATTCCTATACAAAAGTACATCCTGGTGAATACTAAGGTCAGCCTTCACTGCAGCATACTCTGACAATAACAAATTATCATTCCAACCATATTTGACATATTTCAACAACAGACTTAATTTGGGATCTCTACCAGTTGCCTTCCTAATAGTCTGGAATGAAATATCCTCAAAAGACATAGCTTCCACCAGGTTAACATACTCCACTGGAATACTGGAATTTAATTCTTCTGTCACAGGCAATCTACTTAATGCATCAGCTATTACATTATCCTTGCCTGGCTTAAACTCTAAATCATACTCAAACTGTGAGAGTAGTAATGCCCATCTTTGAATTCTAGCATTGGCATTAACTGGAATTTGCTTACCTCTGCCAAACAATCCGAGCAGGGGTTTATGATCTGTTCTAGCAAGAAATTTCCTCCCCAGCAGAAAATACCTCAGTTTCTTTACAGCATATACCAAAGCTAAAGCTTCTTTATCTAACTGAGAATAATTCTGTTCTGCAGGAGATAATTTCTTGCTAGCAAAATATACTACTTTATCCTGACCATCTACTTCCTGCAATAATACACAACCCACTCCTACTGGGGAAGCATCTACCTCCACTTTTAATGGAAGTCTACCTGTAAAATTAGTGAGCACTGGAGAATTGATCAATTTCTGATCAGGGGAAGGAAGACACAAACAGTATGGGGCGTAAATTTATTAGTACAGTATAAATAATTCTGCAGAGTAAGACAGGCTTCTAAGTAGGTCTTAACAAATGTACATAGCCGTGGCTAACTCAAAGTACACTAAACAACTTAAAATGTACACCCGCTGTAAAATAAAAGTAATCTTGTAGCCTAGTAAGAAACTCTACAGAAAACTAATGGCCTATTGTCTAGAATTAGCAGTGAGGCGAATGTAACAATTCTGTGGTTGGAAGAAAACGCTCACGGAGTGGGGGACTTATTTTAATTTTAAAATAATAATAATTAATTATTTAATAAATAAATAATTAATTAATAATACAATCATAAAAGATTAATTAGATAATCCTTAACTGAAGAAGCATAATAGCTCAATATAACAAATAGGTAAATAGAGCTGAATTAATTATGGTGACTAATGAAGATTAGTGAAAGCCATAAATTAATATACAGAAGTAGAATTAATGTAATCAAATACATTGAAGAGACATCTCTAATTTAAAGTTGCCTGAGCATTTACGGTAATTGTAAAGCTTGGTATTCTTGGCTTGTCACTTTTTTTTTTTTTTCTACCACAGACGTGGCCACACATTAACAATGCTAACCAACATATATACATTTTCTTCTGTCCTCCATAGACAGGGTTAGAGATGTGTTAAACATATATTTGAAGGGTTTATTGAACAATCAACCACTGAAGGTGAGTCGGTGCTTTAAAAATGCTAAGCTAACCTATATACGTAAATACATAGATACACAGATTTATGTATGCCTTACATAAAGTGTTCGATGTGTCATCTACACAGTGTCATTAATGTACATTTACAAAGGTGAAATGTAATTCTGATCAGCTTCCATATATACTTTATACCCATACATACACATACACACACATATACATATATACACACATGCATTCACAGACATTTATCTCATTTACTCTGACAGGGTGAGATAGCTGATAAAGAAACTAGTGTGCAATTAAGCACTTAATCACTGAAGGTGATTAAGGTGCTTTTACAAGCTCAGGTTATATAGTTACATCACATACATTGTATAATTAATCTATTACATGGTCAATCTTGGGTACAAGTCCAATATATCATCAAGTGTTCCAGTACTCATATAGTAATTACAAAGTTCAGCATACCTTAGCCCAGGAGGGCGAAAGTCAGCCAGTATGGGACATTCTACAATATAATGTTCAAGAGAGTGCATGTTTTCTCTTTCACAAAGTTGACACATAGTGTACTCGACATTTGGGTTTTGAGAAAGCTGCCAGATACGTCTATATCCCAGGCGTATTCTGGCCACTATAACATCACATTGCCGGGTTCTTGTTCTATTAGTCCCATATGTGAATGTTTCCTCACGATATCTATCATAATATTTAATGCTACAGCTTTCAGGTCTTTGTGAATTTGTTAGGTCGGTGAGATCTTCATTAGATATTTGTTTAAGTATTCTCTTTGTCACTGCTAATGAAATACCCATATCAATTTCTACCACTGGTTTTCTACAGGCTGTCTTTGCAAGCATATCAACAGTGTCATGCCTTGAGATGCCAACATGTGATGGTATCCATAGGAATTTAATTTCAAATCTGTTTTCTTTAGCAGCTAAAACATTCATTCGAATATCACTGACTATTTTCTGGGTGTCACTAATATGTGCGTTCAATGCCAGGAGTGCACTCTGCGAGTCACAGTATATAAGTCCACTGCCTTTGTCTTTTAAAAATTCAGTGGCAAGGTATATGCCTGCAAGTTCGGTTTGAGTTGTACTTGCCCAGTCATTGACGCGCTTCATTGCTGTATGTACGAGAGAAGATTGTTCAAATATATTACATGCACATCCGGTACATCGTCCACCTCTTCTACAGAGCCGTCGGTATAGCACTGATACACATCGTTACCCATACTCTGAGTACTTTCAGTGATGCTTTTCAGTGTTAACTGTTTTAATAATGTAGAGTGCACACTATCTTTCTTGGGCGCATTTACAAAATCAACTGATAAATCCCAGTTATCCCATGGAGTAATTGGTTGATTAATCATTAGTTGAGTTGGGTACATATTTAATATTTTGATGGAGTTGGCTACCTTATAGAACCAATATACATAATCAGATTTCGTTCTTCTTCTATAGACCTCAGGTGAGTGCAGCATATTAGAAAGTTTAGCTTGAAACTTCATGTGTTGCCTAGATCTACTCAATGCCTTCACGCCGAAAACTGTGCTAATAGACAAAATTCTCTCACTTATGGTAGGTAATTTTAACTCTGCTCTCATATTAACTATTCTCGTGGACTTTGGAGCCCCAAGGATGAGACGCATAGCTTCATTTTGCAAGGTTTCAAGAGATTTCAGCTCTTTGTCAGTATACAGTGTGAGATGTAGAGCATTGTAGTCAATCACAGAGCGTATAAATGATACATAAAACATTCTAGCAAGTCTCACGTTAATTCCATGATTGACACCAACAAGGACCCGCAAGGGCTTTAATCTCTCCCACAGTCTCCTCTTGAGAGAAGAAAGGTACCCAGGGTCGTTAATAGGGACACCAAGGTATCTGTAAGACTCGCAGTTCTCAAGTGCTCGCCCATCTATATGATAATTGGGTGGTGGAATACCACATGGAATGAGGGCACGAGTTTTCTGTACAGAGATAAGGAGGCCACATTCCTCAGCTCTAGTAGCAAAAGCATCGAGCAGAACTTGCATTCTAGGCTCGGAGGCAGCCTGTAAACATATATCATCAGCATAACAAATGACAGTGTCTTCATTATTAGTTGGAAGATCTTTAATAAGTTTATGCATCAGAACGTTGAACAACAGGGGCTGAGGACCCCTCCTTGTGGAGTTCCCAGTTCAAAGTGTTTGCTCTCTGTGCTTTTAACACCATTAAACAAAACATATGCTGTTCGATTAGACAAATAGCCCTTTATCCATTTCAGTAATTTTCCTTGTATTCCCAGCTCGGCAAGCTGTTCCAGTATGATTTCTCTGTTTGCTGTATCGAAAGCTGCTGCTAGGTCGATGAAGACTGTTTGAGGGGAAGCTTCAATATGTGCAAAGTATTCAGCAAAACAGTGTTGTGTACTGAGCCCAGGCATAAATCCAAACAGTTGAGGTGACAGGTGCCCCTGTATACGATACATGAGTCTGTTAAGAACAATACGTTCAAGCACTTTACAGACACACGATGTTAGAGATATGGGTCTATAATTATCTGAGTGTGGTTTGGGGATGGGAACAATGACACTCTTTGTCCAAGCATCAGGTAATACTCCTTCACGTAAACTCATTCTGTACAGCACTAACAGTGGATTACTGGAGTTGACCCTGAGCAGCCGTGGAGTGCGGACGTGTCCCTCCGTGACTGCTGGGGTTGTTAGCTGTTTGGTCGCCAGGTGGCGGGGCGTCGCTGCCCCCCCCCCCCCCAGTGTTGTTGCCTGGCTGGCTGAGTGCTGACGTGGCGGTACTGAGTTACGATGAGGGTCCCCCTTCCACCAGTACTGCGGGCTCAGTCTGTGGGCCTGGAATTTTCAAGCCGGGCAGGATACCCAGAGATTGCACGGGTGTGTGAGCAGCTGCAGGTCCCTGTGGTGGATATTTACGGTGTCGAGCTGGTGACGGCCCGTCGAGTGATACTCAAATTCACTGAGGAACTGGCGTATCGCGAATTTCTCCGTCGATACGAGGGGCGGACACTGCCTCTACAGGATGGTGCGGGCACTGTGTCCATATCGGATCGTAGTGGTGCCCTCACCTACGTCAGAGTCCATGGGGCTCCGTTGGAGTTTCCGGAGGGTCTGCTCCGGCGGTACTTCAGCCGTTTTGGCGCCGTCGTTAGTGTGAGGGTGAATGTGGTATCTTCGAGCCCACTTAAGGGTGTCCGGACGAACATTCGTACCCTGGGCATGAGGCTCCGGGAGGATATTCCGTCCTCTGTGCGGCTGATGGGGTACACAGTTCGTGTGTTTTACGCCCGCCAGCCTCGGACGTGTTATCGTGTGGCCTGTTGGGCCATCAGGCTGCTGACTGTTCTGCGCCTGCCGCTGCACCCGTGAACCTCTTCAGTGAGGAGGATTTTCCACCGCTTCCTGTGGAGGAGGGTTCTGTGGCTATGGACGACTCTCCGGCCGCGGATATGCCCCCTGTGTTGCCTGATGCGCCCCTGTGGTGGTGGCTTCTCTTCCGGAGGTTGTGTCATCGCCTGGTGATCGTCCTGCTCCAGCTAGTGTCACTGGGGTTCTTCAGCCTACCTTCTGCTCGAATCCCCCGTCTTCCTCTGCTGCATTTGACCCTGTCCCTGCACCCTCACCGTCTGTTCCGGCTCTGCTGGGTGATGGGGTGGATCCGGCGCTTCCTCCTGTGTCTGGCCTGGTGCCCCATGTGGTTGGGGATGCTGCAGTACTGCGGCGTGCGTCGGTTCGCACGGCTTGTGTTGCGCGTGTGTCTGAGTCAGCCTCCGGGTCTGATGATCTGCGGCCCGAGCCTAAGCGTTCCCGGCTTTCGTCGCCTGCATGGGCAGACGTTGGCGATTTCGACGCTTGTGAGTCTGCCGGCGACGGAGGGGTGGCTACGGTTGCGTTGCGTACTACGGTGACGGCGGAGGTGCATTTGCCAGAGGATGCCTGTGCCGGTATTTCGGCCTCCACTTCCGATCTCGTGTCTGCGGTTCCTGCTTCGGGTGCATCGCCTGCCTCGGATGGCTCCGGTTCTTCGTGGGGGGTGGTGCCCCCTGCTGAGGTCCGTGGTGAGCGGGGTGGCCTGGTGATGCTGTTGAAAAAGACTGCTCGCTCTGGAGATTCTGTGACCCCTGCCTCGGTCCCCGTTTCATCGACTGCGGTTTCGACGCCTCTTCCATCTACGACCATCTCTTCAGTGTCTCCTGCGGTCTCGGTGGAGGTGTTGCCTTCTCGTCGCTTGTCCCCTGCTCCTGTGCTTCCGGCGACGCGGCCGTCTCGGCAGCCCTCGTACGCTTCGTCGGTGTCGTCTGCTACATCAGAGGGCGTGGCTTGCGCTCCCCAGCCTCGTTATGCGACTTGTGCATTTGAACTTCGGGACTGGCCGTTTCCGCCTGATCTGGAGATTCCAGAGTTTATGCCGGGCCCGCCGGCTGGGGGGTCGTCCCCCCACCGACAGGGAGTATTTGATTTGGGAGGCCTATAAGGAAAAGTATCCTTGGGCGTCGTTCCCTGATAAGTATCTTTCTGTCGAGGAGAAAATTTTGCATAACAATGATTCCTTTTGTATTGTGGGTTGTGGGTTGTTTCCAAGGTGTGGGTGACAACACAGTAGGGTGTAGAGACAGCATCACAGGTGTGGGTGACAACACAGTAGGGTGTAGAGACAGCATCACAGGTGTGGGTGGCAACACAGTAGAGTGTAGAGACAGCATCACAGGTGTGGGTGACAACACAGTAGGGTGTAGAGACAGCATCACAGGTGTGGGTGACAACACAGTAGGAGTGTAGAGACAGCATACAGGTGTGGGTGACAACACAGTAGGGTGTAGAACAGCATAGGTGTGGGTGACAACACAGTAGGGTGTAGAGACAACACAGTAGGGTGTAGAGACAGCATCACAGATGTGGGTGACAACACAGTAGGGTGTAGAGACAGCATCACAGGTGTGGGTGACAACACAGTAGAGTGTAGAGACAACACAGTAGAGTGTAGAGACAGCATCACAGATGTGGGTGATAACACAGTAGGGTGTAGAGACAGCATCAAAGGTGTGTGACAACATAGCAGAATATAGCCTACAGCAGGTGTAGGTACAGCTACCCATATGTGGGACGAGCTAACAGGTTTGGCGAGCTGGTCGTCTTGACCCGTGAGGAGTTCACCCGGCATAAGACAGCGGGGGTGGGGGGGTGGGGGGGGGGAGGGAGGAGACGGGTGGACAGCTGTGAGAGAGATGTAGTGTGGGTGGACAGCTGTGAGTGAGTTGTGATGTGGGTGGACAGCTGAGTAAGCTGTGATGTGGGTGGACAGCTGTGAGTAAGCTGTGATGTGGGTGGAAAGTTGTGAGTTGTGATGTGGGTGGACAGTTGTGAGTAAGCTGTGATGTGGGTGGACAGTTGTGAGTGAGTTGTGATGTGGGTGGACAGTTGTGAGTGAGTTGTGATGTGGGTGGACAGTTGTGAGTAAGCTGTGATGTGGGTGGACAGTTGTGAGTAAGCTGTGATGTGGGTGGACAGTTGTGAGTGAGTTATGATGTGGGTGGACAGTTGTGAGTGAGTTGTGATGTGGGTGGACAGTTGTGAGTGAGTTGTGATGTGGGTGGACAGTTGTGAGTGAGTTGTGATGTGGGTGGACAGCTGAGTAAGCTGTGATGTGGGTGGACAGTTGTGAGTGAGTTGTGATGTGGGTGGACAGCTGTGAGTGAGCTGTGATGTGGGTGGACAGTTGTGAGTGAGTTGTGATGTGGGTGGACAGCTGTGAGTGAGTTGTGATGTGGGTGGACAGTTGTGAGTGAGCTGTGATGTGGGTGGACAGCTGTGAGTGAGCTGTGATGTGGGTGGACAGCTGTGAGTGAGTTGTGATGTGGGTGAACAGCTGTGAGTGAGTTGTGATGTGGGTGGACAGCTGTGAGTGAGTTGTGATGTGGGTGGACAGCTGTGAGTGAGTTGTGACACACAAATACTTTTATGACTAGCTACACAGACAATTTGCAAATAGACATTCAGGCAATTCAACAAAGTTGCAATCTTGGTACCAAGTTCTTATATCCCTCCAGAATATCATCAATTCTTTCCGTTGTAACACATCCAGGCTATTTTTCAGGAACAGTTCTTATCTCAGTGTTTTTATATACATTAATCAACGGACAATCAACAACTTATTGGGTGAAGGTGTGAGACCTTAACATATCACATAGTTTACATTTCGCGGCATTGTCCTACCTTGAGGATACCTTGAGGTGCTTCCGGGGCTTATCGTCCCCGCGGCCCGGTCATCGACCAGGCCTCCTGGTTGCTGGACTGATCAACCAGGCTGTTGGACGCGGCTGCTCGCAGCCTGACGTATGAGTCACAGCCTGGTTGATCAGGTATCCTTTGGAGGTGCTTATCCAGTTCTCTCTTGAACACTGTGAGGGGTTTGCCAGTTATGTCCCTTATGTGTAGTGGAAGCGTGTTGAACAGTCTCGGGCCTCTGATGTTGATAGAGTTCTCTCTCAGAGTACCAGTTGCACCTCTGCTTTTCAACGGGGGTATTCTGCACATCCTGCCATGTCTTCTGGTCTTATGTGATGTTATTTCTGTGTGCAGGTTTGGGACCAGCCCCTCTAATATTTTCCACGTGTAAATTATTATGTATCTCTCCCGCCTGCGCTCAAGGGAATACAGATTTAGGCTCTTAAGTCGGTCCCAATAGTTTAGATGTTTTACCGAGTGGATTCTAGCAGTAAAGGACTTCTGCACGCTCTCTAGGTCAGCAATTTCACCAGCAGTGAAAGGGGCTGTCATTGTGCAGCAGTACTCCACTCTAGAGAGCACAAGCGTTTTGAAAAGTGTCATCATCGGTATAGCATCTCTAGTGTGAAAAGTTCTTGTTATCCAACCTGTCATTTTTCTTGCAGTTGTGACGGCTACTTTATTGTGTTCTTTAAAGGTAAGGTCTTCCGACATGAGTACACCCAGATCCTTTACATTGCCTTTTCGTTCTATGTTATGATTTGCCTTGAGTTTTGTACGTGGTTTCCGTTTTTATATTTTCATTTTTCCATAGCGCATGAGCTGGAACTTGTCTTCGTTAAACACCATATTATTTTCTGTAGCCCATAGAAAGACCTGATCTACATCTGACTGGAGGTTCGCCGTGTCCTCTATGTTGCCTACTCTCATGAAGATCCTAGTGTCATCTGCAAAGGATGATACAGTGCTATAGGTTGTGCTCTTGTCTATGTCCGATATGAGGATGAGAAAAAGTACTGGAGCAAGCACAGTACCCTGGGGGACTGAGCTCTTAACGGTTGACGGGTTGGATTTTATTTTGTTGACTATTACACATTGGGTTCTGTTGGTCAGGAAATTGTAGATCCATCTGCCTACTTTTCCGGTAATTCCTTTTGAGCGCATTTTATGGGCAATAACACCATGGTCACATTTCTCAAAAGCTTTTGCGAAATCTGTGTAAATTACATCAGCGTTTTGTTTGTCTTCCATAGCATCTAATGCCATATCATAGTGGTCCAGCAACTGCGACAGGCAAGAGCGCCCTGTTCTGAAACCATGTTGTCCGGGGTTATGGAGATGCTGTGATTCCATGTATTTTGTGATCTTACTTCTTAGCACTCTCTCAAAAATTTTTATGATGTGCGATGTTAGTGCTATCGGTCTGTAATTTTTTGCCTCTGCCTTATTTCCTCCTGTATGAAGTGGTGCTATCTCTGCTGTTTTTAGTATATCAGGAATAACGCCAGTATCTAGGCTTTGTCTCCACAGAATGTGAAGGGCCTGCGATAGTGGTTTTTTACAGTTCTTGATGAATATGGAGTTCCAAGAATCCGGGCCTGGTGCGGAGTGCATAGGCATACTGTTTATGGCTTCTTCAAAATCCAGTGGGGATAGGGTGACGTCTGATATATGATTTGATGTTGGTATCATATCCATGAAAAATTCATTTGGGTTATCGATCTTTAGTGCGTTTAATGGCTCGCTGAAGACAGAGTCGTATTGCTTCCTCAGTAGCTCGCTCATTTCTTTGTTGTCATCGGTGAAAGTTCCATCTTCCTTTCGCAGGGGCCCGATACTAGATGTGGTTTTTGATCTTGATTTTGCATAGGAGAAAAAATATTTCGGGTTTCTCTCTATTTCACTGATGGCCTTTTGCTCTCTTTCCCTCTCCTGCGTTTTGTATGATTCTTGTAGCTTGAGTTCAATTTTTCCTATTTCGCTACCTAACCTTCTTCGCCGTTCCTGAGATAGGGTGCGACTCTCAAGTTGTACCGCGATTCGTTTTCTTCGCCTATATAGGGAACGACGTTCTCGTTCCAATCTGCATCTCTTCCTCTTTTTTCTTAGGGGGATGCGGTTTGTACATATTTCTAGTGCTACTGAGCTTATTTTTCCAGGCACTGGTTCAGGTTCGCATTTCCTAGCTGTTCTTCCCAGTTTATTTCTGTGAAGTCCTGGTTTATTTGCTCCCAGTTTATCTGTTTATTATTGAAGTTGAATTTGCTGAAATCTCCTCCACCGGGAATCTGGACTGGTTTTGAAGGTCTATTCCCCATGGTTGTCATAACTTCAATTAAGTTGTGATCTGAGTAACAGGTATTTGTAATCATTATGTTCCTGATCAATTCATCATTATTAGTGAAAATGAGGTCCAGCGTGTTCTCCTTCCTGGTTGGTTCTACTATTTGCTGGTTTAAGGCAAACCTGTCGCACATCCGTAGCAGGTCATTTGCATGTGCCTGTTCATTAAGGCTACTTCCTGGTATTCTTTCTGATATTACTGTATTAGCCAGGTGCTTCCATTTCAGGTGCCGTAGGTTGAAGTCCCCAAGCAGGATGATGTTCGGAGCTGGATTTGTGAGGTTTTCCAAGCAGTGTTCTACTTTCATTAGTTGGTCTTTAAACTGCTGAGGGTTTGCCTCCGGTGACTTATATACAAGGACAATAACTACATTTATAATCTCTATTTTGATTATCAGCACTTCCACCATATCATTTGAGGTGTTTAGCAGCTCAGTACAGATGAGTGTGTCTTTGATGTATAGGCTGACCCCACCCTGAAGCCGGTGTTTCCTATCACATCTGAAAAGATTGTACTCTGAGATCCATATTTCACCATCATGGTAGTCCTTTGTGTGGGTTTCTGTTAGGGCTGCAAACACTGCATTTGCCTCATGAAGGAGACCATCTATAAAGTGAACTTTGTTGGATTTGCGTGTTTTTATACCTTGAATGTTGGCAAATATAAATGATGTTATCGTGGTAGTGGAAGTGCTGGATGCCTTACTTGGTGTTAATATCTGAGGCTCTGGTAAGGGGGCCACTGTGTTTGCGTCCAGGGTGTGTTGTTTTCGAAGTGATTCGTCCAGTTTCGGTAGTGGGGCGAGTGTTGTGTGGTGTAGTACCTGTGTGTTTGTTGGTAATGTGTATTCCAGACTTGTGGGTATCTCCCTTCCCCTCTGTAATCCTGTGGTGGTTCCATCTGACTGTTCCTCTCTCTTATATTTTCTGCTCTGTTTCTGCCTTCCTCTAAAAAATTGCCAGTAGTGTCATACTGATCTTCCGTCTATAACGTTGTGTACCTCTCACGTGGAATTCCGGACACTGAAGATTGTAGCATTTTTTGTCCCTAATTGAAAATTGACATAATTGGGGTGGAAGTATCTACACCCTGTTCCAAAACGGCATGTACCCCTCGCCAACATGTTCCTGCATTTTCGAGGATGCAGAAAATGGCATTTTGTTCCTAATTTTCCATATTTGCATATTCCTTTAGCGTAGAATTTGCAAATGTGTTCCGGTTTTGCGTTTTTCAAGGTATTTATATCTGTGTCTGTCTTGTCTACCTCTTTATTGGAGCCATCTCCGCTTTTCGTCCCAATTCCTTCATTTATGCACTCTGTCTCACTGTTGCTCACATCGTTATATTACCTGACTCTGCAATATTGCTGCTATTATGTACTACAATACCCTCTTCCTCCACATTACTGCTGCGGTTCTCTAAACTATCTGTTCCTGGGTTTTGGTCGTTAACCAATGTTGTCTTTTCCCAGTCTGCATATATCACTGGTAGCTTGTCTGTGAATGGTAATCTCTGTGACTCGGGAATGTTTTTCATCAGTTTAGTTATGTTCTCTAACATTAATCTGTCATCTTTGCAGACCCAGTAAATTCCTTGCCTTTTTGTGCATCCTGAGATACTTCTGTACAGCCCAGGTGAAATCTCATGTTACAGATGCAACACGTTACGCCTACATTACGTTTTCCCAGTACTCCCCGAACACGCAACTCGCCCACCTCTCCATTTCCTGATGTATTGTTTGTATTTGTGGTTTACTGTGTGGATCACTGTTGATGTCATCCTTTTAACTCTTTATAAAGTTATATGTATTTTTATATATTTAATATTTTATAATACTATATGTATACCGTATTTGTAATATTATTATGTTATTTTGTTCAAACTTTATGGCAGATCATTACATCTATTCCATATTCCCAGTAATATTTGTACCCAAGCCTGAGCCGCATATATATAGAGTCACTCCAAGCATTTCTCCTTTTACCATAAGAGAAATGGGTGTGTTTGACTCACACACATGTAGTGTTGCATGGTTTTACTTCCTCATACATTATACCTCTCCTCGCCATTCTGCCTGTGCCTGAATATCACAGGATTGGTGCTGGGGTCCACTACCACCCACAGGATGTGATGTGGTGTCTACCACCACCACCCACAGGATGGGTGTGGTTACTACCACCACCCACAGGATGGGTGTGGTGTCTACCACCACCCCCTACCACCCACAGGATGGGTGTGGTGTCTACCACCACCAACCCACAGGATGGGTGTGGTGTCTACCACCACCACCCACAGGATGGGTGTGGTGTCT
>WNGS01086579.1:0-10961 GCA_020271785.1 Procambarus virginalis
CTGCAATGTCAATCCTGACCTTAAAAGCTTCCTAGAAGGTTGTAACAGAACCCATGGGCACCACACCAGAAACAAATACCGTTTGATATTCCAAGAGTGCGACTTAACCAAACTAGAAATGCTCTACAAATCAAGGGGCCCAGAATGTGGAATAACCTTCCAAATCATGTCAAATGCTGTACCTCTCTCAACCAGTTTAAGAGTAAAACTAAGTACTACCTAATTAACTCCATGTAATCCTTCCCTACCCCCTAAATGTCAACCCATGTCTGTTATTTTAAACAATGCTGTTTGTTTCAAAACACTTTATACTTTAATCTCAATTACTATCAAGTTTTAGTCTTAAGTGGTTTTTTCCCCCCTCACCTTGCCCGATGCCGAAACGCTATGCGTATGAGTGGCTTTAGGTATTGTATGTACTAGCTCTATCTATAAATCCAATCATTATGTTTGTAACTCATCATCTATGTATGTACGTTTACCTGAATAAAATTTTGATTTTGATTTTGAGCCTAAATGAGGAGGCATTTAGATCACTACACACTATTTATGTGACGCCAGTCCTATAATATGCTGCTCCCTCCTGGAGGCCCATATCATTAACAACAACAAAATCTTGTCAAGGTTCAGAGGTTTGCAGCGAGGCTCGTCCCAGAATTGCGAGGAATGGAACATGCAGAAAGACTGAAAGAGCTGGAGTTATTGTCATCATAAAATAGAAACGTCGAGCGAGACCTGATAGAGACAAATATTCAGGGTGATTGACAGAATGGAAAAAGAGATGTTATGAAGTATTAATTTTGCGTGATAGTGGTAGAAAAAATAGAATGAACAAAATGAACAGGTTATATAACCGAACTCTTTTTCATGATTTCTGCAGTAGATATGATAAAAAAATAGATCGGGAGTCATCCCAGTAGACAATCAGTGAGAGGGGGAGAGAGGTGGGGCCCAAGAACTAAAGCTTGAATCTGCAGGCACAAATAGGTGAATGTCCACGGACCGACAGACGTTTAACCTTCAGTTAATGCATATTATGATAAAGCTTAATGTATATTTAAAAGGAAATCGCGTGTCTTATCCAAGAAATTCAAAATTCAAATTCAAATGTTTATTCAGGTAAAGTACATACATACAAGAGGTGATACAAAAATTGTTAGATTTATAGATAGAGCTAGTACATACAATGCCTAAAGCCACTATTACGCAAAGCGTTTCGGGCAGGAAAAACATTAAAGACTAAAACTTAATACTAATTGAGATTAAAGTATAAAATGTGTTGAGAACAAACAAAAATAAAAAAGGGGAAACATGGCAGAAAAAGCAGCACAAATACAATTAGGTCGACAAACAGTGATTCTTTAAAAAATAACAGACATGGGTTGACAATATAGGGGTAAGGTAGGTTACAGGGAATTTATTAGGTAGTGCTTAGTTTTTATCTTAAACTGGTTGAGAGAGGTACAGTCTTTAACATGATTGGGGAGGTCATTCCACATTCTGGGTCTCTTTATTTGTAGAGCATTTCTAGTTTGATTAAGTCGTACTCTTGGAATATCAAAACGGTATTTGTTTCTGGTGTGGTGCTCATGGGTTCTGTTACAACCTTCTAGGAAGCTTTTGAGGTCAGAATTGGCATTACAGTTCAGCGTTTTATATATATATAATACACATGAGAGGATGTGCAGTGACTTAATATCTAACATATTTAGAGATTTGAGTAGGAGTACCGAGTGATGTCTGGGGCAAGAGTTGGATATTGTCCTAATAGCAGCTTTGTGTTGAGTAATTAGAGGACGTAAATGATTTTGGGTAGTAGAACCCCAAGCACAAATACCATAGTTGAGATATGGATAGATGAGGGAGTAATAGAGCGTCACCAGGGCAGGGCGAGGTACATAATATCTGATCTTAGAGAGAATGCCAACAGTTTTTGAAACTTTTTTTTATATATTTAGAATGTGTCCTTGGAAAATTCAGCTTGCGGTCAATGAGAACGCCAAGGAATTTGCCATCTACTTTGTTACAAATTTGGGTATTGTTTATCCTGAGATTTATTTGATTAGAGGATTTATTGCCAAACAGAATATAGAAAGTTTGTCAATGTTAAGGGTGAGTTTGTTGGCAGTTAGTCAAAGATGGACTTTATTTAGCTCAGTATTCACTGTGACATTTAGAGCAAGGGGGTCAGGACTGGAGTAAATGAAGGTTGTGTCATCAGCAAAAAGAATTGGTTTGAGGTGTTGGAAGGCATTTGGAAGGTCATTAATGTAGATGAGAAAGAGGAGAGGGCCAAGTATGCTGCCCTGGGGAACACCAATGTTGATGGGTAGGGTGGGAGAAATTGAATTATTCACAGAAACATACTGGAGCCTGTCAGTAAGGTAAGACTTAATGTACTGCAGGGAGTGGCCTCTGACTAAATAATGTTGTAATTTAAGAAGAAGGTTTTGGTGGTTAACAGTGTCAAAAGCCTTACGTAGGTCCACAAATAACCCAACAGGGAACTCATTTTCATCAAGATCTGCATGAATCAAGTTAATCATACTAATAAGTGCATCGTTAGTGCTTTTTTGGGAGGTCTGAAGCCATATTCACAAGAGCTAAGTATATTGTGTTTGGCTAGATAAGAGTAAAGCTGCTTGTAGATTAGTTTTTCAAATATTTTTGACAAGTTAGGCAGGATTGATATAGGTCTGTAGTTGTTAACATCAGTGAGATCACCACATTTGTGGACAGGGGTTACTCTCGCTTTTTTTTTAGAATATCTGGAAAAGTTTGGAGTTCAAGTGACTTGTTGAAGAGCAATGCAATAGCAGGGGCTAAAGTTCTGGAGGCTTTTTTGTAAATTAAAGTTGGTATCTCCTCAAGGGCACCAGACTTGGTTTTAAGGGAGAGGATTATCTTATTAACATCAGTGGAATTTGTAGGCTTTAGGTACAGAGACTGTGGATAGTTACCTGTAAGATAGTCCTGAACATCAGTACTGGAAGTTGGAATATCATTTGCAAGGGATGACCCAATGGAAGAGAAGAACCTATTGAACTCAATAGCAGTATCAGAGGCTGAAAGCTGACCATCGTTACTGGACATGAGTATTGGTTTGTTATTTAAAATCTTCTTTGACCCAATATTTGTGAAATTGTGCTCCATGTTTTTTTAATGTTGCCCTTTGTTTGGGTAAATTTATCTTTGTAGTATTTAGTTTTGGCTCTTCTAATTATTTTAGAGTAGTCTCTAGTTGTAATTACTTTTAAGCATGTTAGTTCTTGGTGGTAGTAAAGAGCAGTACCACCACCTCTCTGAATTTGACGACAGTTGTGAATTGCTGAATTGTTAGGCATGTTAAAGAGTTGAGTAGTATCCTCGTTTAACCACGTTTCAGTAAGTATAATAAAAGAGAATTTGTTGCCAATAGTTTCAATCAAGGCACTAACATCATCGAAGTGTTTACTTAGAGATCTAACGTTCAAGTTAATTACAGAGATATTGTGATTATGTGTTAATACATTGTTTACATCATGTGCTGTAAAATATCTGCAATTTTGATCATTAAAGTGATGATTGTCATAGATAGTGGATAAGAGGTTTAGTTCTGGGTCTATACTTGTCTGCATAAAAAAGCAAAAGATAAACACTATCTGTGTCTGTCCACTTTTCTCTCCAGCTCTCTGTTTATATGTCTCTGCCTGTCGGTCTTTGCTGTGTTAACTTTACTGTGTTAAAAGACCACTGCGGTCCGGGTATGGAACTAATTTACATTCACCATACTGAAAATATTGTGTACCATGAACGCCTCCGCTATGCCTGCTAACCTACATAAACATACTGTGACAAAAAACATTTCAGTCTCTGTGGTGTAGTGGTAAGACACTCGCCTGGCGTTCCGCGAGCGCTTTGTCATGGGTTCGTATCCTGGCCGGGGAGGATTTACTGGGCGCAAATCCTTAACTGTAGCCTCTGTTTAACTCGACAGTAAAATGGGTACTTGGTTGTAAAAACGATTCTTCGCGTCGGGGATCGTATTCCAGGGACCTGCCCGAAACACTACGAGTACTAGTGGCTGTACAAGAATGTAACAATTCTTGTATATACAAAAAAAAGCATACATTATGGAACTACCATCACTGTACCTTTCTTAACTAAACAAATATTGAGGTTTAGATCCTTAAGCAACTACGTACATCTGCGTAAACTGTATACCTTGAAGAGCAAAATTTGTGTTATCATCTCTTTTGTAACTAGTTCACGTCACTATAGCTGACTAAGATATATCTGAGGTACAGTTTCGGAATCCACTGTAGGGTCCACAATAGAAACAAATTAGGCACACAAATAAGACTGATCCCAGAACCGAGAGGGAATTGAAGTAGGAAAGAAAGAAAGAAAGAAGGAGCTGCATCTTACCCTCCACACCGCTGGCGAGGCCCACGTCTGCAGTGATCACCATCAGACACCACCACCACGTCCACTGGTCCATCATCCTGGTCTGGCTGGGGTCCTCCCTGGATGATCAAGTGCACGGGACCCGGCTCCGACGACGTCCTCTGCCCTCGCAGGCTGCACCAGGACTGCAGGACGTCCCTGCTGGTCCTGCCCCTTCCATTTCAGGATGTGGGCGGGGTTGCCGGACTTGTGACGCACAAGATCGAGTGCCAACCCAGAGTATCAGGAGGGTGTTTCCGTCGCTGCTGCTGCTTCTTTACCTTGTTCTTTTTTTGCATTATTATCTTCTGTGGATGTTAGTCAGGTGTGGCTGTTGTGTGGGAGAGGACAGTCCGCAGGTGTGGGTGAGGACGGTCCTCAGGTGTGGGTGAGGACGGTCCTCAGGTGTGGGTGAGGACGGTCCTCAGGTGTGGGTGAGGACTGTCTTCAGGTGTGGGTGAGGACGGTCCTCAGGTGTGGGTGAGGACGGTCCTCAGGTGTGGGTGAGGACGGTCCTCAGGTGTGGGTGAGGACGGTCCTCAGGTGTGGGTTAGGACGGTCTTCAGGTGTAGGTGAGGACGGTCCTCAGGTGTAGGTGAGGACAGTCCTCAGGTATGGGTAAGGACAGTCCTCAGGTGTGGGTAAGGACAGTCCTCAGGTGTGGATAAGGACAGTCCTCAGGTGTGGGGTATGTTTCGGCGGGTTTCACCTACTCGTCGAAGCCGTAAAGGCCACAACTCTGCTGAATTTTAAAATCCAGCTGGAAAAAAATCCTCAAGACAAATAGAAGACCTTTTGACAAGCCGCCCGTTGCCTGCCCTCGTCGAGGCCACTAGAGTTTAGTGAGCCTCTGGTAAATTCAGGCTTTATGTTGGTGAGCACGGTCCTCAGGTGTGGGTTCATTAAATTCAATTAAACTGGCCACGTACATAGCATCCTATGAGTGGTGGGGAGAGAGAGAGTTACAGAGGCACATAACGGCACAAGAACTCAACCCCCCAAGCAAGTACCAGCTATGGTAATGCACTAACATCAAAAGTGACATACAAATTACCCGCCAACAATTACCTTCAGCAATAAAATTCCCGGGAAAGGTTTGGGTTATGACACGTCGTCGTCTGCTCCGGCGGTACACCTTCACAAACTCTCCTCTTGACACATACTTCAACACTTACTCGCTTACCAGCGGATATATACCGCTATTATGCCTAGCGCGGCTGTTGCAATAATTCTGGAAGGTATATATGAGGTATATGAGGGAGGCGGGGAGTAATATAAGCGGCGAGGGCTGGCCCCGGGGGAGGGCTAGAGAGTGACAGACGAGCAGTGATGGCGGACGCAGGAGTCGACGGCCCGGTGGTTGCACCAATTTTAGAGAACGTGACCGAGGCGGCCATCAATGGCACGGGCAAGGTGCCCTCCACGCCCGAGGGCATGGCCCTGGCCTACGGCAGCCTGGTGGTTATGGCCCTGATCCCCATATTCTGCGGCTCCTTCCGCTCTGTGAAGCATCAGCAGCAGCAGAAGGTAACGATCTCAACAGCTGGTTCACCGTGACGCATGTTTAGGCCTATGGTGCCGGGTAGGCGTAGGATTTGTTGCCTACACAAGATGGTTCGCTACCTTATTTTTTTTTATTACAACCTGCTTGACCTTACCTAGCCTAGCCTAACCCCAATTCAGCCTAGCCTAGCTTAACCCAGTCACCTAGCCTAGTACAACCTTATCTTGCCTTACCTAATAAGTCATAATTAGAACGCAATTTATGCACAAAACGTTTGTGTAGAAATATGTTACTATGTGGCATATAATATGATTAGGTATGCTAGAGGCGAGGCGGCTCGTGTGGGGATACCTGGTTGATAGGGTTGATGGGGTTCTGGGAGTTCTTCTACTCCCCAAGCCCGGCCCGAGGCCAGGCTTGACTTGTGAGAGTTTGGTCCACCAGGCTGTTGCTTGGAGCGGCCCGCAGGCCCACATACCCACCACAGCCCGGCTGGTCCGGCACTCCTTGAAGGAAACAATCTAGTTTCCTCTTGAAGATGTCCACGGTTGTTCCTGTAATATTTCTGATGCTCGCTGGGAGGGTGTTGAACAACCGTGGACCTCTGATGTTCATACAGTGTTCTCTGATTGTGCCCATGGCACCTCTGCTGTTCACTGGTTCTATTCTGCATTTTCTTCCGTGTCGTTCACTCCAGTACGTTATTTTACTGTGCAGATTTGGGACCTGGCCCTCCAGTATTTTCCATGTGTATATTATTTGGTATCTCTCTCGTCTCCTTTCTAGTGAGTACATTTGCAAAGCTTGAGTCGATCCCAATAATTTAGGTGCTTTATCTCGTCTATGCGAACCGTATGTTTCTGTATTCCCTCAATTTCAGCAATCTCTCCTGCTCTGAAGGGGGAAGTAAGTACTGAGCAGTATTCGAGACGGGACAACACAAGTGATTTGAAGAGTACAACCATTGTGATGGGATCCCTGGACTTGAAGGTTCTCGTAATCCATCCTATCATTTTTCTGGCCGATGCAGTACTTGCTTGGTTATGCTCCCTAAACGTTAGGTCGTCAGACATCATTATTCCCAAATCCTTGACATGCTGTTTTCCGACTATGGGCAGATTCGATTGTGTTTTGTACTCTGTATTATGTTTAAGATCCTCATTTTTGCCGTATCTGGGATGGTTTAGTGTGCTGGGGCACTGCCCAAGATTGCTCAGGTTTCCCATGTTCAGTATTTGTATGGGAATTATCTTTGAGGTTGTCCATTTGGGGGGGGGGGCAGCTGCCCATGTATGGAGAGACTGGGTTGGCTGTGTCTGTGACCCGTGTCTGTGACCCGTGTCTGTGACCACATGGGTTCATATATTTCCCACGGTATCTGTGCTTGGGGATCTACAACCCAAAATTAACTGCCCTTTATTACTCAACATAAATCAGCAATCGAATGATTCTGAATTGAAATCCCAAACTACTGTTCTAAAATAAGACTAAAAAAATCCAGTAGTTTTCCAGTACAGTAGTTCCAGACTAAAAACTACTGTTCCAATCCCAGACGGAATTCAACACCCTTAACTGGAATCCTTGAATGTCTAATATCGAGTCTCTTCACATACTCTAATGTTCTCTATATCTACAAATCTCTGACCTGCAATTCTAATACTTGCCTCAAACGCTTCATAGAGGGCTGCAACAGAGCACTTAGACACCATACTGGAAACCAGTATCTATTTGATATTCAAATCCAAGCCAAATTATGGAATGACTTCCCAAATGTGATTAAAGGCTGTAAGTCTCCCACCCAGTTTAAAAGACATATATAACATGTAACAAATTTCACTTGCATGTCCTTGTTAAAAAAAATATAATAAATAAAATCCTTTTGTAAATTTACTTACTAAAAATGCATAGCTATGCCTTTCATCATTGCCACCTAATTATTGTACAGGAATCATTTGCTAAATTACTTATTTTAGTGATATATATATTAACCTATCAGTAATTTAACTGATTTTAAGTTTATGCTCAAAATGCTTTGTTCTAATGGTTTAAATATACAGTGGGGCCTCGATTTACGATGGTAATCCATTCCCAGAGACGTATCATAAGTCGAAACAATTTTTTCCCATTAGAAATAAAGGGAAATTAATTAATGCGTTCCTGACTCCCCCAAAAATTAACTTCAAAGTAAATTTTATACCTAATTCACCCAAATCTTCACTACAAAAGTATGTACAAGTTATTACTTACCTTTACTGATGACTTCTGGCATATGGAAGATAATGAAGAGGGGGAGGAGAGGTGTTACTGTTTGGAAAAGGAGTTCCTGTCCATTGTAACATCAGGCAGTGATGATTTCTCTGGGGTACACTCTTACATTTTGCCTGCATACCACTAGGACCTGGTTGTGGTTCACTGCTAGTTTCTCACTACAAATTTGTCTAGCGACACTTGTTTTTCCCTTCATTTTAACATTTGTCTGTAGTGATGCATCAGTGTCATTGAAAAAGTTAAGGCAACGGCCTACTGCAGCTTGATTTAGGCGAGTCGTTTCAGCAAAACTACAGTTCTTCCCGTGCTGCACGCATTTTCTTACTTTTTGAGAAAGGGATAATCTGTACTGCCTCTATGGTCATCCTCACTAGGTGTTTTCATATGTTGAACCTTACCATTAGATATATAAGCAAATAAAGCATTGGCAAAGAATTATAGACCAGTTGCACTAACGTCCCACATAATAAAAGTATTTGAGAGAGTGATCAGGAGTCAGGTCACTAGATTCATGGAAACCAATGACCTCCACAATCTAGGCCAACATGGATTTAGAGCAGGAAGATCATGCCTCTCACAGCTACTTGACCACTATGCTGTGTGATGGGTATAGACTCATTCCTCTCAATGTTTGCTGACGACGCCAAAATTATGAGAAGGATTAAGACAGCTTGAGACTTCAAGAAGACCTGGACAAGCTGCAGGAATGGTCGAACAAATGGCTGTTAGTTAAACCCAAGCAAATGTAATGTAATGAAGATAGGGGTAGGAAGCAGGAGACCAGATACAAGGTATCATTTGGGAGATGAAATACTTCAAGAGTCAGAGAGAGAGAAAGACCTGGGGGTTGATATCACGCCAGACCTGTCCCCTGAAGCTCATATCAAGAGGATAACATCAGCAGCATATGCCAGGTTGGCTAACATAAGAACGGCCTTTAGAAACTTGTGTAAGGAATCTTTCAGAACATTATATACCACATATGTCAGACCAATCCTGGAGTATGCGGCTCCAGCATGGAGTCCCTATCTAGTCAAGCATAAGACTAAACTGGAAAAGGTTCAAAGGTTTGCCACCAGACTAGTACCCGAGCTGAGAGGTATGAGCTACGAGGAGCGACTGCAGGAATTAAACCTCACTTCGTTGGAAGACAGAAGAGTTAGGGGGGACATGATCACCACATTCAAGATTCTCAGGGGAATCGACAGGGTTGATAAAGACAGGCTGTTTAACACAAGGGGCACACGCACTAGGGGACACAGGTGGAAACTGAGTGCCCAAATGAGCCACAGAGATATTAGAAAGAACTTTTTTAGTGTCAGAGTGGTTGACAAATGGAATGCATTAGGAAGCGATGTGGTGGAGGCTGACTCCATACACAGTTTCAAGTGTAGATATGATAGAGCCCATTAGGCTCAGGAAACTGTACACCTGTTGATTGACGGTTGAGAGGCGGGACCAAAGAGCCAGAGCTCAACCCCTGCAAGCACAACTAGGTGAGGTGAGTACTATGACAAAATCACTGAGGCATTAGAGGAAAAACATAATGCAGATGTCGTGTACACAGATTTTGCAAAGGCATTCGACAAATGTGACCATGGAGTGATTGCACACAAAATGAGGTCAATGGGTATAACTGGTAAAGTAGGACGCTGGATACTCAAATTCCTGTCGAACAGAACACAAAGAGTAACAGTCAATCAAGTAAAATCGAGTCCGAGTGCAGTTAAAAGCTCTGTACCTCAAGGTACAGTCCTTGCACCACTACTGTTCTTATTCTCATGTCAGCTATAGACAAAAACACAAGTCACAGCTTCGTGTCATCCTTTGCAGATGATACAAAAATTAGCATGAAAATTACCTCTGCTGACGACATTGATAAACTACAAACAGATATTAACAAAGTTTTTGATTGGGCAGCAGAAAATAACATGATGTTTAATGGTGATAAATTCCAGGTACTCAGATACAGCAAAAATGAGGATCTTAAACATAATACAGGGTACAAAACACAATCGAATCTGCCCATAGTAGGAAAACAGCATGTCAAGGATTTGGGAATAATGATGTCTGACAACCTATTGTTTAGGGAGCATAACCAAGCAAGTATTGCGTCAGCCAGAAAAATGATAGGATGGATTACGAGAACCTTTAAGTCCAGAGATCCCATCACAATAGTTGTACTCTTCAAATCACTTGTTGTCCTGTCTTGAGTACTGCTCAGTACTCACTTCCCTCTTCAGAGCAGGAGAGATTGCTCAAATTGAAGGAATACAGAGAACATATACGGCATGCATAGACGAGATAAAGCACCTAAATTATTGGGATCGACTCAAAGCTCTCCAAATGTACTCACTAGAAAGGAGACGAGAGAGATACCAAATAATATACACATGGAAAATACTGGAGGGACAGGTCCCAAATCTGCACAGTAAAATAACAACGTACTGGAGTGAGCGACATGGAAGAAAATGCAGAATAGAACTAGTGAAGAGCAGAGGTGCCATGGGCACAATCAGAGAACACTGTGTGAACATCAGAGGCCCACGGTTGTTCAACGTCCTACCAGCGAGCATCAGAAATATTACAGGAACAACCATGGACATCTTCAAGAGGAAACTAGATTGTTTCCTTCAAGGAGTGCCGGACCAACCGGGCTGTGGTGGGTATGTGGGCCTTCGGGCCGCTCCAAGCAACAGCCTGGTGGACCAAACTCACAAGTCAAGTCTGGTCTCGGGCCGGGCTTGGGGAGTAGAAGAACCCC
>WNGS01086597.1:0-10027 GCA_020271785.1 Procambarus virginalis
AAAATATGAGGCAAAAAACACCCATAATATTGCTAAGCCTAATATAGTAACACATGTGTACTATATTAGGCCTCGTGTGTACTATATTAGGCGTCAGGTGTACTATATTAGGCCGTGTGTACTATATTAGGCCTCATGTGTACTATATTAGGCCTCGTGTGTACTATATTAGGCCTCATGTGTACTATATTAGGCCTCATGTGTACTATATTAGGCCTCATGTGTACTATATTAGGCCTCGTGTGTACTATATTAGGCCTCATGTGTACTATATTAGGCCTCGGTGTGTACTATATTAGGCCTCATGTGTACTATATTAGGCCTCGTGTGTACTATATTAGGCCTCATGTGTACTATATTAAGCCTCGTGTGTACTATATTAGGCCTCGTGTGTACTATATTAGGCCTCATGTGTACTATATTAGGCCTCATGTGTACTATATTAGGCCTCGTGTGTACTATATTAGGCCTCGTGTGTACTATATTAGGCCTCATGTGTACTATTATAGCCTCGTGTGTACTATATTAGGCCTCGTGTGTACTATATTAGCCCTCGTGTGTACTATATTAGGCCTCATGTGTGCTATATTAGGTGTCATGTGTACTATTAGGCCTCATGTGTACTATATTAGGCCTCATGTGTACTATATTAGGCTCATGTGTACTATATTAGGCCTCATGTGTGCTATATTAGGTGTCATGTGTACTATATTAGGTGTCATGTGTACTATATTAGGCCTCATGTGTGCTATATTAGGTGTCATGTGTACTATATTAGGCCTCGTCATACGGATATAGTGTATTAGGCCTAGGAAGAGTAGCTTAGGTTAGTTTGTCTTGGCAACATAAATAGAAAACAAAATCCGGTTTGTCTAATTTCAACAGTACCGATTTTAACTTTCTAATTGTATTTTCTGTCGGTATATGTACTAATGTCCACATGGCTGTAGGTGGTATATGTACTAATGTCCACATGGTTGTAGGTGGTATATGTACTAATGTCCACATGGCTGTAGGTGGTATATGTACTAATGTCCACATGGTTGTAGGTGGGTATATGTACTAATGTCCACATGGTTGTAGTGGTATATGTACTAATGTCCACATGGCTGTAGGTGGGTATATGTACTAATGTCCACATGGCTGTAGGTGGGTATATGTACTAATGTCCACATGGCTGTAGGTGGGTATATGTACTAATGTCCACATGGCTGTAGGTGGGTATATGTACTAATGTCCACATGGTTGAAGGTGGGTATATGTACTAATGTCCACATGGCTGTAGGTGGGTATATGTACTAATGTCCACATGGCTGTAGGTGGGTATATGTACTAATGTCCACATGGCTGTAGGTGGGTATATGTACTAATGTCCACATGGCTGTAGGTGGGTATATGTACTAATGTCCACATGGCTGTAGGTGGTATATGTACTAATGTCCACATGGTTGTAGGTGGTATATGTACTAATGTCCACATGGTTGTAGGTGGTATATGTACTAATGTCCACATGGTTGTAGGTGGTATATGTACTAATGTCCACATGGTTGTAGGTGGTATATGTACTAATGTCCACATGGCTGTAGGTGGTATATGTACTAATGTCCACATGGTTGTTGGTGGTATATGTACTAATGTCCACATGGTTGTAGGTGGGTATATGTACTAATGTCCACATGGTTGTAGGTGGGTATGTACTAATGTCCACATGGTTGTAGGTGGGTATATGTACTAATGTCCACATGGTTGTAGGTGGGTATATGTACTAATGTCCACATGGTTGTAGGGGGTATATGTACTAATGTCCACATGGTTGTAGGTGGGTATATGTACTAATGTCCACATGGTTGTAGGTGGGTATATGTACTAATGTCCACATGGTTGTAGGAGGGTATATGTACTACTGTCCACATGGCTGTAGGTGGTATATGTACTAATGTCCACATGGTTGTAGGTGGTATATGTACTAATGTCCTCATGGTTGTAGGTGGGTATATGTACTAATGTCCTCATGGTTGTAGGTGGTATATGTACTAATGTCCTCATGGTTGTAGGTGGGTATATGTACTAATGTCCTCATGGTTGTAGGTGGTATATGTACTAATGTCCACATGGGTGTAGGTGGGTATATGTACTAATGTCCACATGGTTGTAGGTGGTATATGTACTAATGTCCACATGTTGTAGGTGGTATATGTACTAATGTCCTCATGGTTGTAGGGGGGTATATGTACTATGTCCTCATGGTTGTAGGTGGTATATGTACTAATGTCCACATGGTTGTAGGGGGGTATATGTACTAATGTCCACATGGTTGTGTGTATGTGGTTATATGTACTAATGTCCACATGGTTGTAGGTGGTATATGTACTAATGTCCACATGGTTGTAGGTCGGTATATGTACTAATGTCCACATGGTTGTAGGTGGTATGTACTAATGTCCACATGGTTGTAGGTGGTATATGTACTAATGTCCACATGGTTGTATGTGGTATATGTACTAATGTCCACATGGTTGTAGGTGGTATATGTACTAATGTCCACATGGTTGTAGGTCGGTATATGTACTAATGTCCACATGGTTGTAGGTGGTATATGTACTAATGTCCACATGGTTGTAGGTGGTATATGTACTAATGTCCACATGGTTGTAGGTGGTATATGTACTAATGTCCACATGGTTGTAGGTGGGTATATGTACTAATGTCCACATGGTTGTAGGTGGTATATGTACTAATGTCCACATGGTTGTAGGTGGGTATATGTACTAATGTCCACATGGTTGTAGGTGGGTATATGTACTAATGTCCACATGGTTGTAGGTGGGTATATGTACTAATGTCCACATGGTTGTAGGTGGGTATATGTACTAATGTCCACATGGTTGTAGGTGGTATATGTACTAATGTCCACATGGTTGTATGTGGTATATGTACTAATGTCCACATGGTTGTAGGTGGGTATATGTACTAATGTCCACATGGTTGTTGGTGGTATATGTACTAATGTCCACATGGTTGTAGGTGGGTATATGTACTAATGTCCACATGGTTGTAGGTGGGTATATGTACTAATGTCCACATGGTTGTAGGTGGTATATGTACTAATGTCCACATGGTTGTAGGTGGTATATGTACTAATGTCAACATGGTTGTTGGTGGTATATGTACTAATGTCCACATGGTTGTAGGTGGTATATGTACTAATGTCCTCATGGTTGTAGGTGGGTATATGTACTAATGTCCTCGTGGTTACTATAAGTACTGACCAAACAGGAAGATCGGCTGGTATAAACACACTATAAAGTCATGTTCCATCGATCTGTTTTTTCTGGGTTTTAAACACTTGTGACCAACTAAAAGAAAAATTATACTCTAACATATGCGTCAAATATACGGAGAAATACCTTTTTTTCTCTAATAATAACAATTGGGATTCCTACCATGCGATCATTACTAAAACAAACATGAATATTTATATGAACAAATCCACAAAGGCCGTGACGAGGGTTCGAACTTACGTCCGAGAAGATCCCAGACGCTGCCTTAATCGACTGAGCTACGACATGGTCAAAAGAATTGCAACCAGGAAATCATCCTGCTTTACCAATGGTTCCTGCAGCCTCTCCGAGACACAAACCTGCAGGGTGTTACACAATCCCCTCATACACTCGAGCTATGTCAGTCCCCTCATACATTCGAGCTATGTCAGTCCCCACATACACTCGAGCTGTGTCAGTCCCCTCATGCACTCGAGCTATGTCAATCCCCTCATGCACTCCAGCTATGTCAGTCCCCTCATGCACTCGAGCTATGTCAGTCCCCACATGCACTCCAGCTGTGTCAGTCCCCTCATACACTCGAGCTATGTCAGTCCCCTCATACACTCGAGCTGTGTCAGTCCCCTCATGCACTCGAGCTATGTCAGTCCCCTCATGCACTCGAGCTATGTCAGTCCCCTCATACACTCGAGCTGTGTCAGTCCCCTCATACACTCGAGCTGTGTCAGTCCCCTCATACACTCGAGCTGTGTCAGTCCCCTCATACACTCGAGCTGTGTCAGTCCCCTCATGCACTCCAGCTGTGTCAGTCCCTTCATACACTCGAGCTGTGTCAGTCCCCTCATACACTCGAGCTGTGTCAGTCCCCTCATACACTCGAGCTGTGTCAGTCCCTTCATACACTCGAGCTATGTCAGTCCCCTCATGCACTCGAGCTGTGTCAGTCCCCTCATACACTCGAGCTGTGTCAGTCCCCTCATGCACTCGAGCTATGTCAGTCCCCTCATGCACTCGAGCTATGTCAGTCCCCTCATACACTCGAGCTATGTCAGTCCCCTCATACACTCGAGCTATGTCAGTCCCCTCATGCACTCCAGCTATGTCAGTCCCCTCATGCACTCGAGCTGTGTCAGTCCCCTCATGCACTCCAGCTGTGTCAGTCCCCTCATGCACTCCAGCTGTGTCAGTCCCCTCATGCACTCCAGCTATGTCAGTCCCCTCATACACTCGAGCTGTGTCAGTCCCCTCATGCACTCGAGCTATGTCAGTCCCCTCATGCACTCGAGCTGTGTCAGTCCCCTCATGCACTCGAGCTATGTCAGTCCCCTCATGCACTCCAGCTATGTCAGTCCCCTCATGCACTCCAGCTATGTCAGTCCCCTCATGCACTCGAGCTGTGTCAGTCCCCTCATACACTCCAGCTATGTCAGTCCCCTCATGCACTCGAGCTGTGTCAGTCCCCTCATACACTCGAGCTGTGTCAGTCCCCTCATGCACTCCAGCTGTGTCAGTCCCCTCATACACTCCAGCTGTGTCAGTCCCCTCATACACTCGAGCTGTGTCAGTCCCCTCATACACTCGAGCTGTGTCAGTCCCCTCATACACTCGAGCTGTGTCAGTCCCCTCATGCACTCCAGCTGTGTCAGTCCCCTCATACACTCCAGCTGTGTCAGTCCCCTCATACACTCGAGCTGTGTCAGTCCCCTCATACACTCGAGCTGTGTCAGTCCCCTCATACACTCGAGCTGTGTCAGTCCCCTCATACACTCGAGCTGTGTCAGTCCCCTCATACACTCGAGCTGTGTCAGTCCCCTCATACACTCGAGCTGTGTCAGTCCCCTCATACACTCGAGCTGTGTCAGTCCCCTCATACACTCGAGCTGTGTCAGTCCCCTCATACACTCGAGCTGTGTCAGTCCCCTCATACACTCGAGCTGTGTCAGTCCCCTCATACACTCGAGCTGTGTCAGTCCCCTCATACACTCGAGCTGTGTCAGTCCCCTCATGCACTCGAGCTGTGTTAGTCCCCTCATACACTCGTGCTGTGTCAGTCCCCTCATACACTCGAGCTGTGTCAGTCCCCTCATACACTCCAGCTGTGTCAGTCCCCTCATACACTCGAGCTATGTCAGTCCCCTCATGCACTCCAGCTATGTCAGTCCCCTCATGCACTCGAGCTGTGTCAGTCCCCTCATGCACTCGAGCTATGTCAGTCCCCTCATGCACTCGAGCTGTGTCAGTCCCCTCATACACTCGAGCTGTGTCAGTCCCCTCATGCACTCCAGCTGTGTCAGTCCCCTCATACACTCCAGCTGTGTCAGTCCCCTCATACACTCGAGCTGTGTCAGTCCCCTCATACACTCGAGCTGTGTCAGTCCCCTCATACACTCGAGCTGTGTCAGTCCCCTCATGCACTCCAGCTGTGTCAGTCCCCTCATACACTCCAGCTGTGTCAGTCCCCTCATACACTCGAGCTGTGTCAGTCCCCTCATACACTCGAGCTGTGTCAGTCCCCTCATACACTCGAGCTGTGTCAGTCCCCTCATACACTCGAGCTGTGTCAGTCCCCTCATACACTCGAGCTGTGTCAGTCCCCTCATACACTCGAGCTGTGTCAGTCCCCTCATACACTCGAGCTGTGTCAGTCCCCTCATACACTCGAGCTGTGTCAGTCCCCTCATACACTCGAGCTATGTCAGTCCCCTCATACACTCGAGCTGTGTCAGTCCCCTCATACACTCGAGCTATGTCAGTCCCCTCATACACTCGAGCTATGTCAGTAGTCTGTTCTTCCTCTTCACCCTTACTTCATTACACACACAAATAACAACAGCGTGACGGATCAAGTGAACAAATCCACCCGGGTCCTGGTCCCGGCCCGCGTGGATTACCCTGGGTCCTGGTCCTGGCCCGCGTGGATTACCCGGGTCCTGGTCCCGGCCCGCGTGGATTACCCGGGTCCTGGTCCCGGCCCGCGTGGATTACCCGGGTCCTGGTCCCGGCCCGCGTGGATTACCCGGGTCCTGGTCCCGGCCCGCGTGGATTACCCGGGTCCTGGTCCTGGCCCGCGTGGATTACCCGGGTCCTGGTCCCGGCCCGCGTGGATTACCCGGGTCCTGGTCCCGGCCCGCGTGGATTACCCGGGTCCTGGTCCCGGCCCGCGTGGATTACCGGGTTCTGGTCCCGGCCCGCGTGGATTACCCGGGTCCTGGTCCTGGAACGCGTGGATTACCCGGGTCCTGGTCCCGGCCTGCGTGGATTACCCGGGTCCTGGTCCCGGCCCGCCTGGATTACCCGGGTCCTGGTCCCGGCCCACGTGGATTACCCGGGTCCTGGTCCCGGCCCGCGTGGATTACCCGGGTTCTGGTCCCGGCCCGCGTGGATTACCCGGGTCCTGGTCCTGGAACGCGTGGATTACCCGGGTCCTGGTCCCGGCCTGCGTGGATTACCCGGGTCCTGGTCCCGGCCCGCCTGGATTACCCGGGTCCTGGTCCCGGCCCACGTGGATTACCCGGGTCCTGGTCCCGGCCCACGTGGATTACCCGGTTCTGGTCCTGGCCCCGCATGGATTACCCGGGTTTCTGGTCCCGGCCCCGCATGGATTACCCGGGTTCTGGTCCCGGCCCGCGTGGATTACCCGGGTCCTGGTCCCGGCCCACGTGGACTTGTTCACTTGATCCATCACACTGTTGTGACTTGTGTGTGATGAATATTTAAAGCTTTAAACGAGATGAAAGACAGATTATTAGAGTGAAAATGTCTATGTGATCACAATTAGGTTAACACATCTAGGTGAGCATAATTAGGTGAGAACATCTAGGTGAGTACATCTAGGTGAGCACATCTAGGTGAGGACATCTAGGTGAGCACATCTAAGTGATCACATCTAAGTGAGCACATCTAGGTGAGCACATCTAGGTGAGCACATAAAGGTGAGCACATGTAGGTGAGCACATCTAGGTGAGCACATCTAGGTGAGCACATCTAGGTGAGCACATCTAGGTGAGCACATCTAGGTGAGTACATCTAGGTGAGTACATCTAGGTGAGCACATCTAGGTGAGCACATCTAAGTGAGCACATCTAGGTGAGTACATCTAGGTGAGTACATCTAGGTGAGCACATCTAGGTGAGCACATCTAGGTGAGCACATCTAGGTGAGCACATCTAGGTGAGTACATCTAGGTGAGCACATCTAGGTGAGCACATCTAGGTGAGCACATCTAGGTGAGCACATCTAGGTGAGCACATCTAGGTGAGCACATCTAGGTGAGCACATCTAGGTGAGCACATCTAGGTGAGCACATCTAGGTGAGCACATCTAGGTGAGTACATCTAGGTGAGTACATCTAGGTGAGTACATCTAGGTGAGCACATCTAGGTGAGCACATCTAGGTGAGCACATCTAAGTGAGTACATCTAGGTGAGCACATCTAGGTGAGCACATCTAGGTGAGCACATCTAGGTGAGCACATCTAGGTGAGCACATCTAGGTGAGTACATCTAGGTGAGCACATCTAGGTGAGCACATCTAGGTGAGCACATCTAGGTGAACACATCTAGGTGAGCACATCTAGGTGAGCACATCTAGGTGAGCACATCTAGGTGAGCACATCTAGGTGAGCACATCTAGGTGAGCACATCTAGGTGAGCACATCTAGGTGAGCACATCTAGGTGAGTACATCTAGGTGAGCACATCTAGGTGAGCACATCTAGGTGAGCACATCTAGGTGAGCCACTAGGTGAGCACATCTAGGTGAGCACATCTAGGTGAACACATCTAGGTGAAGCACATCTAGGTGAGCACATCTAGGTGAGCACATCTAGGTGAGCACATCTAGGTGAGCACATCTAGGTGAGCACATCTAGGTGAGCACATCTAGGTGAGCACATCTAGGTGAGCACATCTAGGTGAGCACATCTAGGTGAGCACATCTAGGTGAGCACATCTAGGTGAGCACATCTAGGTGAGCACATCTAGGTGAGCACATCTAGGTGAGCACATCTAGGTGAGCACATCTAGGTGAGCACATCTAGGTGAGCACATCTAGGTGAGCACATCTAGGTGAGCACATCTAGGTGAGCACATCTAGGTGAGCACATCTAGGTGAGCACATCTAGGTGAGCACATCTAGGTGAGCACATCTAGGTGAGCACATCTAGGTGACACATCTAGGTGAGCACATCTAGGTGAGCACATCTAGGTGAGCACATCTAGGTGAGCACATCTAGGTGAGCACATCTAGGTGAGCACATCTAGGTGAGCACATCTAGGTGAGCACATCTAGGTGAGCACATCTAGGTGAGCACATCTAGGTGAGCACATCTAGGTGAACACATCTAGGTGAGCACATCTAGGTGAGCACATCTAGGTGAGCACATCTAGGTGAGCACATCTAGGTGAGCACCATCTAGGTGAGCACATCTAGGTGAGCACATCTAGGTGAGCACATCTAGGTGAGCACATCTAGGTGAGCACATCTAGGTGAGCACATCTAGGTGAGCACATCTAGGTGAGCACATCTAGGTGAGCACATCTAGGTGAGCACATCTAGGTGAGCACATCTAGGTGAGCACATCTAGGTGAGCACATCTAGGTGAGCACATCTAGGTGAGCACATCTAGGTGAGCACATCTAGGTGAGCACTGTGACGGTGTTCCCTCCCTTATATTTCTCCCACGCCTGCTGTAAGAGTCATGTCCACTATACCCGAGCGTTCTCTACGTTGCGGGCATCAGTTTGACATATGTGGGAGAGTGTAGTGTTCTCGCAGTGCCGAGAAATTTGTAAAAGAAGAGTATTTTGGCCTGTGGTATAGGCCCTTTAGGAAGCCAATATGGCGCTGGCTCCTCCGTTTTGCCGCCAAAACTGTGTGACGTCAGTGACACCCGATTGGTCACCGTCAGCGACGTGGCACTGGGAGCCAATGAAAACGTCCCTTGGCGAATATGACGTCACGAAGGCAGGGGAGTCCAGCCATCGCGCCGCGCTGGCGCCATCAGTCTCACACGCACGTCAGTGAGGCAAGACTTGCGACGGGGGATGCTGTCACGGTGACGGATTACCCGAGCTCCGGTGGATATACGCGTCTCCTGTAGTCTGCACGCACTCAGTGAGGTCTTCCTTCATTCCATGTGTGGACCGAAGAACGTATTGACGGAATATTGAGCAACAAGTGCTCCGGGACAGGTGCGTTGCAAGAAGTGGTCTGTGCAGTGACGTATGTGACGTCTGTGGCAGTTCACCCGTTTAGGAGACAGCGTAGTGGCTGGTCCATTCCATCGTGAGGGAACCAGTTTGACCGACTCGTCAACTAGGTTGGATGTGTGAACGACGGTCCTGTCAGTTTGACAGTAATACGCCGATCCCGTGGAATTACGAGTCACCCGTTGTATGCAAGTACGCCGAGAGGTCTTCCTTCATTCCATGTGTGTGGGACCGAAGAGGAAATTGACGGAATATTGAGCTGCAAGTGCTCTGAGTCGGGGGCTGTGCAGGTGAAGTCTAGGCAGCATCGTCTGGGACGTCTGATAGCTTCACAGTGACGACGTATTCTGCTGGGCCATTCCACGGGAAAGCAGTGAAAGAAGATACTAATTGGGAATCCGTACGACTGTAGCCGAGACGTAGGCGGGCAGACGTAATTGAGAGGAAGTCGACGGCCAGGAGACCGACTACAACCCTCAAGACGTGGAGGAGGAGCACGGACCTGCGGGGGACAAGAACGCGGCGACGACGCGATTAC